>CAUYRH010133813.1:0-13951 GCA_963574655.1 Perodicticus potto
AGAGAGAGAGAGAGAGAGAGAGAGAGAAGACATTTCTGTCCGTGTTTCACTGATTCACTTTAAAGGCTTTGGAACAAAAGATCCCCTGGAATGGTTTACTAAGCACTACATTGTTAAATTCCGGAGGCCTTAGAAACCCAGTTTAACTGTTGATGGAAAAAAAACCGCCAAAATGCATTAATGAGATAAATTGTAGAGGGAAAGAAGCTGTCAAGCTGAATCAGAGAAGGAGACAGCTAAAATAATATTTCTCCCAGGGTAAGTATTATTTGAAAACTCGCTGTGTAAGTTTGTCATTAAGAAATCCAGTGACTCAAAGAAGCATTTTACTGGGTTGACAAAGACAGGACAATGTGTGCGTTCTGTGTTACTTTACACTGAGCCAGAGCACCCAGGTGTTCCTTTTCATTCTTTCTCTCTGAAAGAGGAGTTGATTGAAGGCCCCCGGAAGCTTCTTTCTCCTTTAGACAGCAACTGAAAGACAGTTAATAGGCCTTCAGGTGTGATGACAGAGGTGAGCAAAACAAGAGCCAAATCAAGTCTTTCTCCTTGGTCCCAGAGCTAAACTGGGGCCAGCACTGACCCCAATGCAGAGAAAGGGCTTGGGGGGGGGCCTGCCACACCTGAGCTCCATGCTGCCTGCTCGTTGCTTGCTTGTGATTTGACCCCACATGAAATATCATTTTATTTTACAGATGCAGACTTGCTGTTCATTAGTGGGTCCTAGCTCTCCACCAGTACAAATAAACACTGAAGTCAAGGTCCTCTCAAGAGTACCGGCACTTCCAGGTGGAACCATTAAATGAGGAGTGAACTCCAACAAAACTTCAGGTTCCTGGGTCCCTCAATTCTTACCACTGGACTCAGTAATGACAATGAAATTTGCTCACAATGTCATGTTAACGTATCTTCTTCAACCTTACATTGTCTTTGGTCAAGAAATATCAGCACTGAAAAAAAAAAAGAAAGAAAGAAATACCATTTGAAATTTTGTAATGTTCTGTGTTTTCCAAATTGTCTCTACAGAGATCCAGGAAATAGATATATCCTTTTATTATTAATACAAAGTAAAACAAACTTGAATTTTTTTTTTTCTGTTGAAAACAAAAGAAGGTGTGGCTCCTGCCTGCCTGGGAAGAGAGGGTGGAGGGGCAGAAAAGGGGCTCGCCGAAGAAGTTGCCACTGGGGCCACTTGCCCATGCCGAGAAGATTCTGCTGAGTTCTGGTCTCAGAGGCAGTGTAGGGTGATGGCTTAGAGCAGAGGCTCGCAGTTGAGCCTCACTGTGAGAATGAAGCATTGACACAAATGCTTAGAACAGTGCTTGCACATAAATGTTATTATAATTAATATTCCTCTAAGATTTTGGCTCCTCCCACCCCATTCCTTTTTTCTCCAATTGTTTATTGTCCTAAAGGACCCTCCAAACATATTCTCCACCTGTTCACTTCATCTATGTTACAATGAAGATTTGGGGGATGTGGAGATATACTGGAAGTTACACCCTGAAATACCTGCGCTTTTTTTCTGGGCTGAATCACAGGCTTTTGACATAATAATCTGGCTTCAAGACTGATGGTTCATTTTTTTTTTTTTTTTTTTTTTTAGACAGAGTCTCAAGCTTTTGCCCTGGGTAGAGTGCCATGGCATCATAGTTCACAGCAACCTCCAATTCTTGGGCTCATGTGATCCTCTTACTTCAGTTTTTCTATTTTTAATAGAGATGGGGTCTCGCTTTTGCTCAAGTTGGTCTCGAACTCTTGAGCTCAAGCAATCCACCCACCTCAGCCTCCCAGAGTGTTAGCATTACCACAACAAAACTTCAGATTCCTGGGATCCTCAACCCACCTCAGCCTCCCAGAGCGTTAGCATTACAGGCATGAGCCACCAAGCCTGGCGCCAGGCATTTCATTCTTGAGCAAGCTCTTCCAGGGACATTCCTTCCCCTTCTTCATTAAGTGTTTCCTGACTATTTCACTTCAATAGCCAAGATGAAGAATTAATACATTAAGCTGATTAAGATGTACTTTGATTTATGATCATCTCCTCTCAAGTGTTTTCAAGATGCATTCCCTTATTCTTACTAAGCTAAAGAAAGCTGGCAGGCAATGCCCTTAGACAAACATGCTATTCTTTTCTTTCTACAGAACACAGTATCTTCCTTCAACCTTACATTGTCTTTGGTCAAGGAATACCAGCAGTGAAAAAAAAGAAAGACCAGTCTGTTTAATGACAAGGAAACATAGTTGCTCTTTCATTTGTACTTGCTACTTTACAGATGTAGAAAGAAGAAGACAAAAGTTTCTCTTTCTGAGAATTGACTGACCAAGACTTGGCTATGTCACCTGGTTGGCTGACATTCCGATAGAGGAGCGGTCCCTATCCTTGTTGCCAGTAAGTGGCAATTTAACACCATGTCACACGGCATCCTTTGTTATCTATGTGAGAACTCTGCAACTCACGCAGTCAGTTCTCCATCATCCCTGTACACAGAGTGTCTCTTTTCAGGGAGTGTGAGCAGAGATAGCCCACAAAGGCAGAAAATTTCTAAATATGTCTATTTAGCCTTGAACTACTCCCCCCACCCCAGTTGAAATTTGTGTGGCTGTTCAGAAGTTGCCCTTCTGTAAAAATGAAACAAAACAAAGCAAGGCTGCAAAGTGGAGGCTGGCTCAGGATTGCTCGGAGACTGCGTTCTTCCTCTGTCATTCTGTTCCAAAGGCTCCACGACTTCACACCCCAGGGTGAGCTGCAGTCCTTCTGCACCAAGAGACAAGGACAGCAAACACTTCTGCTGACTTGTCGTTTCTCAGCTGTGATGTTTCTGGCACAGAATTTTCCTTACACAGGTGAAAAACAGAGGACCAAATGTGAACTTCTTAATCAAGTCCAGATTTATTGAGTGCAGACATTGCGTGACACATGCTGTGGGAGGGGCTGGTGTTGAGGACACCATTTCTGCCCTTAAGGACACAGACAAACAAACAGACAGTCTGACGCCGTACTCTAAGTGCTGAGGTACAAGAGGAACTACTCAGAATGGGAGCCAGGGTCTACCATGAGGGTTCTGAAGGCTTTCTCAGAATAGGTGAGTGAGAAAGGATGAGCAATGGTCTCTAGGAAACGAAGGTGAGGGTATTCCAAGATAAGAAATAGGGAGGGGAAAGGTGTTCCAAGATAAGGCTTGGGTGAAGGCAGGTTCAGGAGGGCACAGGGGGAATCCCAGGGGCTCTGAGTCCTTGGGGACAGCAAGCACAGTGTGGTATTGGGCAGGGGTGAGGGTCAGAGGCAGAAGATGAGATGGGGCCGATCTTGGAGGTTTTTATAGACAACACCAAGTTACTTAGGCTTTATCCTGGGATCAAAAGAGAGTGAGTAAAGGATTTTAAGCAAACAAGTCAGGTGATTAGAATTTTGTTTCTGTGGCCTTTAATAGTAAAATGAAGTGCTTTTAATTTTATGAATTTCATGGAATTCACTTCTGGATATTCTGAGGCACAGCAGAAATTATTGCCCCCCATTTTGCAGAGGAAAGGACTAAGATTTTGAGGGTCTAACAAGCTATGTCAATAATGAAAAGCATACAGCTAGTCGGCAGGCAGCTTAAATCCAAATCTTTTGTCTCCAAATCCAGGCTCTTTATACTATGCTGTGTTATTTACTTAGACGGATTGAAGATCTTGAAATCTTCGTAAAATACTGTTCAGTAAATGCCCTTCTCAGTTTCTCAAAGAGCAGATTTGAGAAGGTATTTCAGGGATTTCCTCACTCCATTTACAATTCTGCTTTCATAAATTCATTACCTGTTCTCTCTTGGCTCTTTCCCCTTCACCTACAACGTGTTAGAGCCTCTCTCTCTCCCGACTCTTTCTCCCCTTCTAGACATGACGTTGCCTCTCTGCTTCTCTTCCTGGTCAACGTTTTTGAAAATCTAGTACACACTCAAAGTGTGGTCTGAACTTCCTCAGCTGCTTTTCATACCTCATACCTCACCCCACTAAGACAAGGCTTCTGCTTGCCATGGCTCTGAACTTGCAAACCGATGCTGACCTCCCGTTGTCACATTTTTTGGCTGTTGAACGTGAGCTCTGTGCAGCCTGTCACTGCAGGCCGCTTCTCTCCTGCTGCTTTCCCTGGCTCTTCCCTCTTCCTCCTGCTCTTCTCTGCCACCTGCCTGGTGGATCGCTTCCTCTTTCTCTACCTGGTCAGGACAGCCTGGTGTGCCCCACATGCCTTGGCTCTCCTCTCTTCTCACTCTGCAAGTGAGGAAAGTACATCTCAACCTCTTTGTGTTTGCAGCATGTTTTGGAGCAGTAGAAATTCTGGAGGCAGAAGGGTGGGATGAAATTGCATCCTCAGATATATGGAACGAGCCCCTCGGATGCCTTTTGGCACAGCGTTGCTGTTTGAATAGAACTGTCTGCTCTTTTTCATGGACTGCATGTGCGAAGTCAAGCTTCTCAACCCAGGAGTCTGCACAGCCCCAGCCTGGTGTTAAGTGATGGAATGTCGCGCCTCTTAACTTCTACTCAGGGCAGGAGGGAGCTTCCTCTGTGCAGAGGCTTGCACAGCAGGCCCAGGTCCACTCTGGGTTACAGCGCACGGGTGAGCAGCCTTTATAGAGGATGGGAACCACTGTCCTGGACTCTCATACCTCTCTAAGTTTCCGTCCTTTTAAAAATCATTGTGGTAAATTATACATAACATAAAATTGAATCTTTACTCCATGTTTAAATGTACAAATCAGTGGCATTAAGCACATTCCCAATGTTGTACAACTTTCACCATTCCCTAGTTCCAGAACATTTCTATTCCCCCCCACAATGGAACCCCTATACCCATGAAGCAGCCACCCCCACTGTCTGTAGCCCCTGCCAACCAGTAACCTGTGTTCTGTCTCTATGGATATTCCTATTCTGTATATGTTGTATAAATAGAATCAGACAATACATGGCCGTTGTGTCTGTCATCTTTGACTTAGCATGTGTTTTTCAAGGTTCATCCACGTGTGTTGTTGAATAATATCCCATTGTATGGAGAGATCATATTTTGTTTACCCAGTCACGTGTTCATGGAAATTTAGATGGAGTCCATCTTTTGGCTATTATGAATAGTGTTATTACAAACATTCATGCCCAAGTTTTTGTTCAAAAGCCTGTATTCAATTGTTTTGGGTGTGTGCCTAGGAATGGAATTTCTGGGTCATATGGTAATTATATGCTTCAAAAAATGAAACGTGGAATTACCATATAAAATTGTTTTTCATAGTAGCTGCATCATTTTATAATTCTCATCAGCAATATATGAAGGTCCTAACTTGTCCACATCATCACCAACACTTGTTATTTTCCCAGGTTTTAAATTATAGCCATACTAGTGAGTATGAACTAGTATCTCATTATGGCTCTAAGGCTGTATCTTTGTTTTAAATACTAAGGATTTACGCTTAAACTCTATTCCTAAGTACTTTCCAAGCAATAAGAACATTCATCTACAAATAGACTTATACACAGATATTCAAAGCAGCTTTATTTGCAATATTCAAAAACTGGAAACAACCCAAGTGTCCACCAAATGGATCAGCAAATACTGACATATCTGTCCAGTGAAATACTAATGAGCAATAAAAAGGAGCAAACTGCACATACAGTAACTCATGGCTGAACCTAAAACACATTATGCTGAGTGAAAGAGGCCAGAGCAAAATAGTTCATCATTTATGATTCTAATATACAAAGCACTAGAAAAGACAGCATTAATCCACAGTAACACATCTGTCATTGTTTAGGGATGGGGGTGAGGTGGCCACAGGGGGTGATAAAGGAACTTTCTTGAGTGATGAAAATAGTCTATGTCTTGACGAAAGTGATAGATACATCAGAGTATACATTTCATCAGCATTTATTAAACTATTCACTTAATAGCACATTTTATTGTAGGAGATTACACCCCAGTACAGTAAAGTAGATACCAAAAGTTGAAAACAAAAAATTTATAGACTCTGAAATATATAGCTCAATGCACCAACCCCAATTTAATTTCTTTCACAACTCAACAAATGTGAATTGAGTACCTATCAAGTGCTAAGAGATAAGGCTACAAAGGTGACAGAGACGGTCCCTGAGGTCATGGATACCACAGTCTGGTCTGGAGGACGGATGTTAAATTGATAATGTCACCATGACACCTGTAATAAAAGCTAAAAGGAAAGGTGCATGAGGTCTTGAGAGCTAATAACAGAAGAAGTTGACCGAGTCAAGATCCAGGTAAGTGATGACTCAGTTTAGTTCAGATCTGAAAAATGAGGAGCAGGTCATTCTTGGGGTGTTCTCTAGAAAGAGAGAAAGGCATGTTCAAAGGGTCTGTGACAAGAAGGAGCACTGCCTGTTGAGAGATGTGAGAGCAGACCCCCGTGGCTGGAATGCAGAGATCAAGGTTAGGGCTGAGAAGCATGTGCTGGAGAGTGGGTCAGGACTGTGAGAGCCTTCAGACAAAGGATCTTGGTTATTGCCACCAGAGCAAAGGGAAATCAGTGAACTACAACCTTGGGTTTCAAGACAATTTCTTTGGCCACCTTGTGGAGAACGGTTTGGAAGAGTAGCAGGTTTTGGAGGGACCAAGTGAGAGGGCACTGGAAAAGTCCTGGGAAGAGTGATGAGCTCTAGCCTCAAGGGGTGCTGGTGCAGGTGCACAGAAATTGGGCAGATTTGACAGCCCTTGGGGACGGCTGATGTAGGAAAAGGAAGGTAAGAAGTTCCTGAGTGGTACAACAAGGACCTGGGTAACACTGAGGGTGGGTCAGCTTTGGAAGGAAGACCATGAGTTTCAGGCACGAGGAGTTTGAAGCATTTGGACCTCAGTCTCTTTCAGACTTTCTTTTCCCTGAAAGCCTCTCTTCCCCAGTTTCTGACAAGAGAAACTCCTGTTCTTTCAGGGACAGCTCAGGTCTCCCTGTCTCTCCTCCCCACCCCTGCCTCACCAGAGAGAGTTCATCATTTCTTCTTTGGCATTAGGTCTTTATTCAGGACAGGCTCCTCTATTATGCTATTCTATTTACAAGTTTGTGTTCTCTGCTAAGCTGTTAGCTCCCTGGGGGCAAGGCTGTGAATTCATCTTTGCGCCCCTGATATCAGTGCATATAATAGCTGATATGTAAATATTTGAGAAAATGAAGTAAATACCTGTAAGGTTTTTATGGTGCCTTTTTCTTGAACAGCTCAAGAAGTTACAGGATAGATATAAATGTATGTTTGCAAGAAGAAGGTGTGAAAGGTGAGCTGTTGAAGGCATTTAGTGAGCAGTGGAAAAAGAAAAGATTTTCATCCTTTGCCAGGTCACTTTAACAGTTAGGAACGCATTTGGCTGCACAGTTAGAAAACCTGACTGCAAGACCTAAAACAGACACGGACTATTTTCTCACATAAGAAACAGTCCAGAGGTGGAAAGTTTCTGGACTTTTCCCAATACCCAGCAATACTAACCTGATTAACTGTTTTCCAGTCTATAGTCTTGATTATATTGACCTTTTGACCTCAGAGTCATTGACTGTTGCAAACTGGTTATAGCATCAGTAGGCATTTGTCTTCAAGGCATACAGAGAGTGGGAAAGGGAAGAGCAGAACCAGCAAAAGATTTTTCAGAAGTCCCTCAGCCAACCCCCTCTTTCCACTCATTGGCCAGAACTGGATCCATGACTTCCTGAGCTGTAAGAAAGGCTGGAAAATCAGGAATAGGATTGTCACGGCAGTCTTGAGACCAGTCATGATCCTGGATTCTGTTAATAGGGAAGAAGAGGAATATGGCTTGGCCATTGGGAAGATGACTCATGGTATCTGCCTTGAAGTCATATCCACCAGGAATAGCTAGTGCTCTCCTGAAGTTAATTTATCTTAGTGGAGCCAGGTGGGAATGAATCTTTCTTGAAGGTCCACAGAAACATGATGCTAATGGCAGAGACTGCACATGGACACTTAATGTCACCTAAAAGTAATGCCTCTTGAAGATTTCAGCCCCAAATTTCCTCTTTTCAACTAGATTCCTCCCCATTGCTCTAACCAGTCATTTTAAAAAACAAAGCATTTGATCCAATCCAGCATCTATCCATCTCTTAAGGTAAATAACAGCTTTTATACACAACTAGCTCATGCTTAGGCTACTCAACAGAGACCTAATGGGAACTCTCTGGGCCCATGACAATGACTTCTCTGCTGGTTTATTTTTTCTTCCTTTTTGAATTAGAACAGGAGTGGTTGTGCATTCAATGAGCATGAGCATTAGGAATCTAGAGAAGAAGAGTATCTGAGTAATGCTTCAGATTTCGTTTCCAGTAGCAATTACTCATGTAAAATGATTTATGAATTTTAGGATGGAGTACAGTTCTTCTAGTTTTGTGCCCATGATCATTTATAATAGTTCTAAAGGAGGAAAGGGCAGGAGGAACACAGGACAAACAGATGGAAAGCAAAGACCTTAAGGGCTTCCACTGGCTACACATATACACTTCTTCACTTAAATCAAAAGAAAAAACCGTGTTCTTGACATCACAGGAGTGAGAGGCCTCATGAGTGTACTATCAATGCTATAAACATAAACCAACATACCGTCCCTCTATAAACATGAGGAAAGCCAGCTTCGAGCAGCTTGGGGAACACACTTTGATAGCAGCAGCTACAGAATCTGACCCTGGAGATAGGCTGCAATCCACGCGTGAGATCTTCCCAGCTGGCATGAACCTGTGTTCCCGCACTTCACCTAAGTCTCAGTGGGTCGCTGAGAGCAGGTCCCGCCTTCACTCCCATCCTGGAGACCCGGCCTCCCTCACCAGCCCCCTAAGGGCTTTGCAGTGTGTCTGGCTCATAAAAGACACTCAAACATTGAGGACCGAGTGAACAGTCCGAGAGCACCCCCTCCTCCACTAGCAGGAATGCTCAGGACGTGGGAGACAGAGAATCCTCCCAAATGATCCTCCCCAGAGCCATGCATCCAGCCTCAGAGCAAACTTTATGCATCCCCCAAGGGCCTGAACTTGAAGTCTGATGGAGATTTGCTGACCATGTCAAGTTTTTCCTGCTGCTCCAGGCTATTTCCATTTTCAATCCCAGTCTTCTCCTCCCCACCCCCACCCCTACTGACACCACCTGGGACAATCTACCTCCCCAGGTCACCTTGCCACCCGGATAATTCACGTTCACCCTTTGGTTTTCTCGGGGACAGCAGCTCTTCAAGAAGCCTTCCAGACGTGCCCCCCAAGTCTGGGCCGGTGCCCCTCTATGTGCGCTGACTCGGGGGACCTCTGCTCCCTTCTCCGGGTTGTGTTGTAACTGCCCATTGATTGGTTTTCCCTTTCTAGGCTGTGAACTCAAGGGCACCTGGCAATCTCGTTCCTTCTTTTTGTCCTTATCGCTTACGACGCTGCCTGGGGCTTCGTAAGGGCTCAAAAAATTCTGGAATTAATTCAAGGAGCGGTGTGTCCCTGGGAGTGGTGGTGCTGGGCCATGCGGTCGCCCGGCACAGCAGCCCTTATCTGGGGAATTCCAGCCTTAGGCTCCACTTTCTTCGCAGCTTAGACTTGGGACTCTGTGCCTAGGAGGCGCTTCTCACGGCCGGGACCCGCCTCCCGGCTCTCAGGAGACCCCGCCCGCCAGGGCCGGGTCCCGGCGCGGGGCGGCGGCAGCTCCCGGCGAAGCCGAAGAGCAGGTGGGGGCGGCGGCCCCGCCTCCGGGTCCCGGCAGCGCCAGAGCTGGCGGCCTGGGAGCGAGCCGGGCGCACGGAGCGCAGCACCCAGGGCAGCGTGGCCGCGGGGGCGCCGCCCGGAGCACCGCGCTGCGGGACCGATCCTGGAGCCGGGAGGCGGTGGCGGCGGGGAAGACGTTGGTCTGAGCTCGAGTCCAGCGCGGTGTCGTCTCCAGCGCGGCCAGCGGCAGGTGGCGGCTTCGCGCGCGTGTCCGGTCAGTGCCGGAGGGTGGGGGGAAGCGGCGGTGTCGCGGCGGCTGTCCTAGGGCCCGTCCCGGGGCAGAGTGGGCTGGGGGGTGGCGGCACAGATACTGCGCTAGTGCCTGTGCCGGGAGACACCCTCCCCCGGGATGCAGCCCCGGCCGGGGTGCGCAGCGAGGTGCTGCGCGGCGCTCGCGACCCCCACCCACTCCCTGTCGCGCCGCCGGGGCCTGGCCAGAACCAGACCGCGGAGGGACGGAGGTCACCGCAGGGTTGCCTGGCGACTTCCCCGGACCCGACTCTTCCGTGAGCAGCCCGCCGCGCCAAGGCCCCTAACCCGGCCCCTCCTCGAAGCGCGCTCTTGCCTTCCGGGTTTCACCCCCAGAACAAAAGGCTAGGGTCTTGCTGGGGAGGGGGCTGTCGAGGGAAGGGCTGGGGCGGAGTGAAAAGCGCTAGGAAATTACAGAGCTGGAGTGGCTTTGGGGATTCAGAGGCAGCCCACACAGAGGGAGCCAACACCAGAGACGTAAAGTGACTTGGCCAAGGTCACACAGCTCGTGGAGACGGAGCACAGGTCTCCACATTCCCCTCCCCGCGCTCACGCCGAGCACCTGGGGTCAGTGGACAGGCTGTGATCCAGAAGTTTACATCTGGCCACAGAAGGGCTTTAAGGTCCTTTGCGGGAGTCTGGGGAGAAGGTGGAGGGAGGGGACATCGGACCCGTCCAGATCTCGGGGACCTCGGCCCGCCGTGGAGGGGCAGGCGGGCAGGCTCTGGCTAGCAGGAACAGCTCCTTCTGAGGGTGGCGTGCCAGCCGCGTGGGTGTGTGGGCGGGCGCGGGGGCGGCCTGGGGACCAGTGTGCGCCACTCTTTGGAAAGAAGTTTTGCGAAGAAGGGCCGGGAGAGGTGTTGCAGAAGCTCTGGCAGCATCCCTGACACTCAGGCCACTTTGGGACCCGCTGGCTGCATTTGGGAGGGAAGCTTCTCTGTAGCGGGAAGTTAGGCTGTCACTTTGCCTCTGTGTCTCCGGTCCTTGGCTGTAAATGACACCCTTGTTTGCCACGACCTGTGTGATTAGAAAGCTTGTGCCTGTCTGCCTCCTCCGCTCCAGAATCTTTTGTCACTTCAGAGGGAGGATTGGGAGTATGTTTCCTGTGGTCAGCACTAGAAGTTCTCACTAATCTTCCCTTGATTTTTTCTTTAACTTTATCATGGCAAAAGAGGTCAGAAGAGAGGCTGCCTTTCCCCCTTGTATTGATCAGCACAAAAACTGAGGGAGACATCTGGGTGCTGGGTGTGTCCCCACCTTGCCCTAAATAATGGTCACACGGGTATACACTATAAAACATGTTTATGAGTTAAACCCTTGAGACTTGTGCACTGGCTTTATGTTTTACCTCAATATAAAAGTAAATAGAAATTAATGCTAAAATCCACTCACTTTGGTGGTGCACAGATTGCTGCAGTTTTCCAGCTAATGTATTTTACAGATACATTTAAAAACCACAAAAAAATACATATATATATGTATATATATATATATATATATACATATATATATGTATCAGAAAACAAGGGAGGTGGGATGAGGGAAGCAAAAGAAAGTTAAGAAGTGACAGGAAATGAAACATGCACTGTAGATGCCTTTCTGGGCATCACCTAGTTTGATTCACTGTGATTCTTTATTGGTATTGTGACTTTCTTTACAGATGAGAAAAAAAGATGTCAAGGGGTTAAATGACTTGCGCAGGAAAGCTCTGGATAAGAACCCACACACAGACTTCAAATTCTGTATATGCCCCCATTAACAGGCAAGTTTTTGGCCACTTGAATGGGGACAGAACCATCGGGGGTGACAGAGACTTGTAGGCTGGCTTCCTACCATGCCCCCTTTTTTGTTCCTTCCAGGAGTCTGTTTTGATGTAATCATGAGTGTGACATTGTGTCACAGATTGCAGCTAGCCAGCAGCAGAAGGGGTGGAGGAAGAGCGTGTCTGAGAACACGCAGTTTTAGGAACAGGAGCAGGCCAGCTGTGCAGCCTGGCAACGCTCTTTTTAGGAGCTTCATTGTTCAGAGACCATATAGTACAGGTTGTGAGTTTGTAGTTACTCCAATGCGCGCGTGCGCGCGCACACACACACACTCACACACACAGAGAATAAATACTATAACCTAGAAAAGATCTGAGAAATCAAAATGTGATTAACAGTAGAGTAGAACATGCAAAATTTTTACCAGGGAGGCACTATGGACTTTTTCTACATCCTACAACTTATAAATATATGTTTATTAATGCTCAAGTTTCTTTTAAAGACCTACAAAAATAACTCAGCAGAAGGAAGAAAATGTGTTTTCTAGCAAATGTGTTATAAATATATATTAACATGGGTGCAAAAATATTTGAAACTTTAGGGGACAGTCACATTACATCTGGGAAGAAATCTTGAGAAATTTGTTCTAATGTGTGACCTTCTAGTGATTTGATATTTCTGCCTAAACTTCAGAACTGGGAGAAGCAGCATGTTTGTTTTCCTAGCCAGTTTTAAATTGCAGAGTTGAACATTTGCCCTGTTCTTAGAGTTATAAAGTTTTGGTGTGAAGAACCCGAGGTAAGCAAAGTAACTATAAAGGTGTCTCTGGCTCACCAAGTGCCATCAAACATGATTATGCCTCACGAAGTTATCTTTAGGCAAGTTGTGCCTTGTCACAGTAGTGATTCTGCCATCTGGCTGCTGGAATATTTAGAAAGGAATTGTAATTGTTTCACTGACTTTGCTAAGAGGTGACAAAACAAACTTCGAGAGGGAACTATTACATATGAGTTAGGGTTGGCGAGAAAATGATTAATTATTTCTTACTTAGCTGCTGCACAAAAGGCAGAAGTGTGGCTCCCACTGACACTGAGCAGGTGCAGCACATGCCTTTTCTCTCTGGCTTCAGCGATAACACGCTTGAAACTCCCCTTTGCCATTCCAGTTGGGTCTTTCTTAGACCTGCTCAAGCAGGAACTCGATAGTGATGCAGCAGGGGAATTGTGTGGTGAACTGCAGGGTTCAAGTGCCAAGGTGAGAAAGTGAAGCAGAGCAAACGTGGCAGAAATGCCAGGCAGGTGTGATGTGTACCAGGCTCTGTGGAGGCAGATTTTCAAGCTCATCTTGAGGGATAAGCATCCTGTGTGAGCAGTGCATTCCAGCAAGACACTGCATCTGAGATGATGGCTTCCAGAAGAGAGTGACAGGCCTGCCCATCACTGTAGGTTACAGGTTGTGCATCATGTGAGTGCTCGTGTGTATCAGAGCAAGGCACACAGGCTGCCGTCCATCTGTTCCTTAAAAGCTAATAGCTAGCCAGGCTGGGAATAAGTTAGGATTTCCTGTACGGTAGGAAATCACATCAGCCCTATAAGGGATCTGATGCTTCTTACTCCTGTTATCAAGTGGGACACTGAGGCCACGGACTAAACTGATCCCAAAATGATAATGTCATGCCCTGCTCTGGTCTCCCATTAGTCCTCTCACAATCCTAAATTGCCCTCAGCCTACCTGACTCTTCCCTACGGCACCTGAGCTCCTGCAGGGCAGCCACCGTGTTCTCTCCATCTCTGATGCCAGCGCCTGCACCATTCCTCACACATGATGGGTACCTTCTAAAGGTTGATGAATGAATTAATGGATGTGTGAGTGAATGAATGAATATGCTGAATAATGTTCCAGGATGAAAAGCCAGTTCTTTTTGGATTATCTGTTGTTTTGACTTTCACTGTCTCATTCCCCTCTGTTGATACAGATTATTAGCATGATTGTATGGACGAGGTTTAAAATATTTTTTTTAACAAGTGAACAGTTAATTAAGAATTAAACAAAGGTATGATGTGATACAGTACAAGCAAGACACTCAAGATAGGTATAATAGTACTACTCACACAAAAACTTAAATTTCACCTCAAAAAAAAAATCACAAGACAACAGAGAAAGCAATTTCACTGTTATAAAATAAGATATTTCATGCAAAGTATTAAC
>CAUYRH010133814.1:0-20819 GCA_963574655.1 Perodicticus potto
TTTTTTTTTTTTGAGACAGAGCCTCAAGCTGTCACCCTGGATAGAGTGCCGTGGCATCACAGCTCACAGCAACCTCCAATGCCTGGGCTCAAGCGAGTCTCCTGCCTCTGCCTCCCAAGTAGCTGGGACTACAGGCGCCCACCACAACGCCCGGCCATTTTTTGGTTGCAGCCTGGGCTGCATTCGAACCCTCCAGCTCAGGTGTACATGGCTGGTGCCCTAGCCTGTTGAGCTACAGGCGTCAAACCAGGGGATGTCTTTCAAGAGCCCCAAAAGAGAAAAATAAAATGGGATTTAGTGTCTCTGCTGCAGTGTTCTTAATCACTTAACTTTAAAATTTAAGGGGAAGGAGGGTTTGTTTGTTTGGTTTTGAGACAAAGTCTTTGTTGCCCTAGGTAGAGTGCCGTGACATCACAGCTCACAGCAACCTCAAACTCTTGGGCTCAAGCAGTCCTCTTGCCTCAGCCTTCTGAGTAGCTGGGGCTATAGACACCTGCACAATGCCTGGCCACTTTTAGAGCCGGAGTATCACTCTTGCTAAGTCTCGCTCTACCTCCTAGAGTGCTAGGATTACAGGCATGAGTTGCTGAGCCCAGCCCAACTTGAAAATTTTTGAAGAGGCTGTTGTAGATATTATATGTATCCTTCTTCAACAGAATGCCTTTCAGAAAGGATACTCTCTGTATGTGGAAGAATTATTCCCTTAAGGATATTGTGGGAGCGTCTGAGACCTCCAAAGGCATTGTCAAGCTCCAAAGTGTCATTACAAGCTTGTAATCAACTGAAAAGGAGATGGATTTTGTTTTGCTTCTTAGAGGGATGATAAAGAAAAGAGAAAGAATTAAAAATATTTAACAGCCTGATAAAACAGACGAATGAGAATGAATCCTGGCCTAAAGAGCCAGTACAGCCTCAGAGCCGGTTCTTGCCTCACGAGGAGAGGGGAAATGCAGGAGAAGAATTAGTCAGGAAGAAAACGTAGTCTCTCTCCTCAGGACCTCCCTAGTCTTCATAAAGTTGGCCCAATGAAATATTTAAAGTTTTATTTTCTGTAGAAAATTATCAAAGGGTTGATGTTGTATACCTGGATTGATGTGACCCACATCAGAGGTAGCAGGTTGGGCTCAGGACCCAGAAGCCAGAGAGGTCATGAGAAAGTAATCCCTTGGGAACAACAGAAACCTGGGATCTAAATCCCCACTTTGTTTATTTCTTTTTATGGGAGCACATTGCCAGGGTGTGGGATGATTCTCCTCTGTCATTTCTGGGGGTCCTCCCTTAAGAAGATTCCCAGCACATCATGCACAGCCACGCACCAGGAAACCCCTTATGTCATCATCAGTCATCATCATTTATTGCTCAGTCACTCCCGCCCCAGATGCCACTGGCCCAGCAGGCTCCAGACCTTCAGAGGGGTGGATCTGCTTCCTCTGTGCCTCCCATGAGGTCACATGGAAGCAGTCACCAAGCTGATAGCCCCTGTGCTGCAGATCTGGTCATTCTCGGGTGTCAAGAAGTTGTCATTCAAAGCTCTGCTCACCTCCCCTGGATGTAGTCATAGACTGGAAGGGCCCCTGATGCACCTGGGAATCTAATGCCTCTGACAGACCTTCCCTCTTAGGTTAAATCTCGTCTTCTCCCTTGCTACTGTCAGGGCATTCTTGATTTCCCTTTTCTCTCCAAAATTTCCACATCAATTTCTGCAAAATTAGTGAGCCTTTACAAAAGGCAAGATGCACTTACTGCAAGTTCTGTCTAATCTCAGTTCTCTGAAACTCCCCGAGACAAGTAAAGACTAAGGATCAAGCTGCTTTGAACAGCGGAGAAATAATAAGAAAAATAAAGTAAAATTTCAAGCAAAACAAAGTACAACCTTGCTGATATATGTGTATAGAACACACACCCCATATACACAACATGTAAAACAAATTTTCAGTAGGCGATACCACAGTGATAATAGCAGTTATTCATAAGAAATGGCATTATGTCCCTTGCCCACCCTGAGATGGGATCACTTGTTCTTTTCTTGCTAATATGTTTGAGTTCTCTGTGGATTCTGAATATTAAACCTTTGTCGGAGACATAACCTGCAAATATCTTCTCCCATTCTGAGGGCTGTCTGCCTGCTTTACTTACTGTGTTCTTGGCTGTGCAGAAACATTTTAGTTTGATCAGGTCCCAGTAGTGTGTTTTTGATGCTGCTTCAAATGCCCAGGGGTCCTCATAAGATATTCACCCTGGCTGATTTCGTCAAGAGTTTTCCCTGAAACTTCTTCTAGTATTTTTATAGTTTCATGTCTTAAATCTTTAATCCAGTTAGAGTCTATCTTAGTTAATGGTGAAAGGTATGGGTCCAATTTCAGACAGGCGCACAGCCTACAGACATATGAAAAAATGCTCATCATCCTTAACCATCAGAGAAATGCATATCAAAACTACTTTGAGATATCATCTAACTCCAGTAAGATTACCCCATGTCACAAAATCCCAAACCCAGAGATGTTGGTTTGGATGTGGAGAAAAGGGAACACTTCTACACTGCTGGTGGGAATGCAAACTAATATGTTCCTTTTGGAAAGATGTTTGGAGAACACTTAGGGATCTAAAAATAGACCTGCCTTTTGATCCTACAATTCTTCTACTAGGTTTATATCCAGAATACCAAAGATCACATTATAACAAAGATATTTGTACCAGAATGTTTATTGCAAGCCCAATTCATAATTGCTAAGTCATGGAAGAAGCCCAAGTGCCCATCGACTCATCAATGGATTAATAAATTGTGGTGTATGTATACCATAGAATACTACGCAGCCTTAAAAAAAGATGGAGATGTTACCTCTTTTATGTTTACATGGATGAAGCTGGAACACATTCTTCATAGCAAAGTATCTCAAGAATGGAAGAAAAACTATCCAATGTACTCAGCCCTACTATGAAACCAAGTTATAGCTTTCAATTATAGCCCAAGAATATGGAGAAAGTGGATGGGGAGGGGTGGGGAGGAGGGAGGATGGATAGAAGGAGGGTAATTAGTCGGACTACACCTACAGTGCATCTTACAAGGGTACATATGAAATTTTATAAATGTAGAATATAAATGTCTTAACACAATAACTAAGAAAATACCATGAAGGCTATGTTAACCTGTTTGATGAAAATATTTCAAATTGTATATAAAACCAGCACATTGTACCCCATGATTGCATTAATGTACACAGCTATGATTTAATAAAAAAAAAAAAAGAAAGAAAAGAAATGGCATTATGGCGTTTTCTGTTTTCAAATGTTCTATGGTGAGCATGTGTAATTGTCATAATAAATAAGTAAAAGTCCTAGGCTGAGGTGAGTTCGCCAGCAGTTGGGGTAGACTTCCAGCCTGCTGACAACTTCTCACTTCAAGCTCCTGCTTCTTTCTCCCTCATCAGAGGCTTTCTCAACCTGGTCAGCCCAGGTGTACTTTGAAATACCACGGATCTGCAAACCCAGAGCCAGTCCTCAAGTGATGGGGCTGGGAGTCAGCAGATAAATATCTCACTTCCCTATGCACTGGCAGGATGGTTCTGACATGTGTACCCCAAAGAACCTCAAGATAGTCCCAGCTAGACACTCAACCAGAGGGGGCCATTCTCACCAACTTATGTTGTAGTGCCTTTTTCTCCCTTCCCTGTCTCACCTTCTCCAGTAGCTCAACTTCACTGAACAAAAGAAATTCCCATAGTTAGTAACCCCTGGATTAATAAGAACTGACCTCTGTCTTTTATCTTTGTAGCTCTATATCACCTCACATAGGGTTTTACCCACATGAGACATGCTGTTAAACTCCTGTGTAATTCAATCAGACTTTAACTTACCAGAGCTATAATGGAAACTTGAATGCTCCCTTAAATGAGGCGCATCACCATAGATTCAAAACCACGATCTTGAAATTACAATTTGCATCACAAAGAGCACCTTAAAAAGGCAGTGGGCAGTGATAGTCAATTGACTTTATAATTCACCACAGTACCCAGAAGCAGAGATGGCCAAAGCCAATGTTAAAAGTTTAGAAATCAGTTCAAGTGGACACATATCAGGGATGGTAGATGGCTCACATTAAAAGAGACTTCACTTCACTTGCCCATTCCCTCTCGAATAATCTCATCCTTTTCTCTCATCCAACAGCATCTCTACCATGCTTAGTTACCCTCAGAGAGTAAATAGTGGCTGGTTGACATTCTCTCATTATGAGCTCTTCATGAGCCATTGCTTCTACAATTTTCTGGTACAATGAGAATTTGTATTCATAATGATGAAACCGAAGCTGTAATTGCATAATCCTCAAGTGCTTTCATCAAAGAAAAATTGAATTAAGTTTAACTCTACTCTAAATCTTTACAAATTGGCAGGCCATTTGTGGGCAACTAGGACCCCTAGGTTAACGGAACATTTTATTAACAGCAGGCCTCAAGTGTGTCAAGCAATTGAAGAATACAGGACTTTGTATTCTACGTTGCTAATACTGTTGACTACTACACCTGGCACTGGTAGCAGCCTTGTCCCTTTGTTCCAATGTAAGTGTGTGGCTCAATTCTCTTGGCAAGGCATCCTGAAAGCAAGGAAGAAAGCCTGCCCGGTGGTGGAGATTGGAGTCCGAAATAGCCTAACCTTTAGTCTGACATGTTTGTTTCCATTTATTAACTGGCTCATGATGACCTAATAGATAACTTGATATATACAGATGAGCATGACTTTCATAGTCCTTACAAATACCCAGGAAAAGAGTCTCATGTGTTTGATAGTGTTTAAAGCTTCCAGAAATTTCTCATCCCTCACTGCGTGTGAAGTATGAGATTAACGTAGGACTTGTATCACCAAATAAGAAGCCAACAAAGTTCTTTCTTCTGGCGTCCTTCATTTTCCCCATTCAGACCTCTTTTCACTTTTTTTCCTGAGTGTTCAGGAACCACCTAAGTTAAAGAGGACTCAGTTCATTCCCCCACTTTCCCTCACCTCCTACCTGATGGACTCATGTATCTTTGGACATATGTTCTGTTTTCTCTTCTCTTCCTCCCTGCTCCTATTACTACCTCTGCTTTCTCTCAGCCTTACTTCCTGTCTCTATTCTTTCCAAGAGATGCATCCAAAAGAAAAAAATTTAAGTTGTGTTTTGGTTTTCACCTATACTTAATGATGACCCTATGTATTATGTGCTAGGCACCATTCAAAATATTTTCATATGTAATTCCTTAGTGCCTCTGTTTACATTCTCCTTCCTCTAAATTTCATGCTATTTTCTCTACTCAAAATTATCAAGAAGAAGGGAGTCAAAGTAACTACACAAAACAGAAACACAAAGACAACTCTGAATGCACAAGAACTACAACAGCTATATACAAGTACATCATTCTCAGCAAGGGACAGGAAATGTCTGGGAGAAAAGTACTAATGTAGCTGTAATTAACAACCAATACAGAAATGGGGCAGGATGGAGGAGTGGTTATAATTTGGGGCTCTGGAGTTAGGTTGCCTGGATCTCTGACTCTGTGACTCACTACTTCAAATTGCTAACTCTTAGTCTCCTTACCAGTTAAAGGGGCACACAACAATCTTCAGCTGTAGGGTTGGAAAAAATATTAAGTGAGATAATAGTGTAAAACACTCATAAGACATAATAAATGACTTATAAAGGAAGCTGAATCTGAGCACTAATTTCTTATCTTAAATCTCACTTTTGTTTTCTTTTTTATTTTGCTTTTAATGGAAATATAATTATTGTGCATGTTCATAGGATATTATGTGATGTTTTGATACAGACATACATTGTACAAAGATCAAATCAAGATATTTAATATATCCGTCACCTCCTACATTTACTATTGTTTGGTGGTAAGAGCATTCAAACTCCTCTCCTCCAGCTGTTTTGAAAAATATGATTTTCTGAACCATAGTCATCCCATTGGGCAGTATACCTGTTGGCCATTTGTATGTCTTCTTTTGAGAAGTATCTATTTAGGTCTTTCCCCATCTTTAAATTGAATTATGTTTTTTTCCATTGAGTTGTTCGAGTTTCTTACATAGTTTGAACATTAACTCTATGCCAGATGCATAATTTGCAAATACTTTTGCTTATTTTGTAGGTTGTCTTTGGGGGCTGTTAATGTTTCCCTTGCTGTGCTGAAGCTTTTTAGTTTATGAAACCTCGTATATCTGTTATTGCTTTGATTGCCTGTGATTTGGGGGTCTTACTCAAAACTTTCTTGCCTGGACCAATGTCTTAAACTTTCGTTTAATGTAACCATTATTTAAAATGTATAGCCTTCTTCTTCCCTTCCTGATTTGCTGTATTTTTGGTGTGTTGTCAAATAGAATCTCAATTATTCTAAGAACAAAGACTGATTCACCTCGGGTGTTATCATTTTCATTGTTAGTAATTACACTAACAGCAGTGGCCACTCTTGGCCCTTAACTACAGCTGTCTCAAAGACACTGACTGGCTAGTTTTCTCCAGCCAGTGACCTCCTGATTAAGCACCTCCTGCCTTACTCACCCTTGCTATCAACACAGTATTAAAGAGCCAATACTGTAGCTTTCTAGCTCCACTAAGCCAGGCTGAAATGCTGCCCAGCTTAAGATCAAATTGAGAAACTATTGTGTAATAAGGAAATGAGGAGTTGATAAAATAAACAAGACAATAAAAGGTCTGAGATGATTAACACATGAAGATCAATGAATGTAAATGGATAAAAGGAATTAGAATGTAACCAAAGACAGGAAAAAAGAGTAAATTTCTGTGTTGTGTTATGTTTTGAAAACTGTCTTCACGATCCCAAAGATGTGAAAATAGCCAATGAGCATGAGATCAAATCAAATGTGAACTGTATTTGTTATTCACTCATTCAACAAATAGTTAGCGAGTGTCTCCTATATCACAGGTATTCTTCAAGACATTGCACTATAATGCCAAACGAACCCCCCCACCAAATCTCTATACATTTCTTTCAGCAGAGAAAGGAGAGATCTGAGGTGGGCTGCCTGCTAGCATTTGACCAACTTAGCTTTTCTTTTCTAGAACTGTGGATCTGAAAATAGCAAGCGTTCTGGGCTTAAAAGAAGCCCAAGGATTTCTACTTCTTTTGCTGATTTCTTAGCAGGAGGCTCTTGAAGGAACCACACTCGTGCATAAAAAGACACTGCAAACACTAAGGGAAGGAATCAAATAATGAAGTAGGATAAAAAATGTTTATAAACTAGAAGGTACACAAACAGAGCCTGTCAAAACCAGAAAATACACTAATAATATCATGTGAAAGAATCAGCGAGTTAAACCAGGGAGCATCATGGAGCCAGTGAGCTACAGCTGTTCGAATTTCCCTTAATGGCACTTGACGGTCTGGTAACAGCAACCTCTCGGTCCATAGTCCATTCCAGTCTTTATGTTAGAACCTAGAAAAATGGGTAGTGCATGTCTGTCCTCTGATTCTCAGCAGAGTTGAGAACAAAGATACATGTTGATAGCAGACTAGCGTCTAATTCTTAACACCTACAGTTTTGATTCAGAAAATCGACTACAGAATTGAAAGATCAGGTGAATACATGTTTTCTCCTATTACCACACAAAATAGCAACTGATATTGCTATGCTTTCATTGGCCACATTTAGCTCCCTTTCTAACACTTTTATGTTTATTTTTTTGTTTTGTTTTGGTTTTTAGAGTCAGAGTTTCACTCTGTTGCTCCAGGTACAGTGCTGTGGTGTCTTAGGGTTACATTTTTACATTTACTTGGATGATCATTTGATTGGGCTCTTTCCCCTCTATAAGTGCCACAAAAGCAAAGTCATATTTTTGCATGTCACTGAATCGCCAGCACCTAGCACATGGAAAGCCTCAAATATTTATTACATGAATGAACTTTCAGCTTTAAGATCATGAAATTAGTTGTCTTCCAAACATAACGATGTCAGGCAAAGTTTGTATGAATACATTTTGAGGAATTGGAAAATGAGATTATTTGTAATAATTAAAATTCCAGGAAAGGACATGCCTAGATCCGTGGAAAAATCAGAAGTGCTGATGTCAGCTTCTTCCACAGGTGTCAAGCTGATATCACCATCACCATCACCATCATCATCATTTGGAGCTATTTCTGTGCTAAGTGCTTTACATGCATTATTCCTAATCCCCAATAATCCTTTTAGCATGCATTATTACTTCCATTTTACAGCTGAAGAGATTAAGGCTTCCACAGTTCTTAAGCAGTTTCTGAATTGAGCTGAAGCCTGCTCCCAGTGTGCTCCATGTCCTTGGCAAAACTGGCTCAGGAATCAGAATGCATGGTGAGTGTCTGAAATTCACCATTTTAGATTTCACGGCACCATGGTTTTGCCTCTCCATCTGACTTGGGTTGACCCATTGATGGCCACTGAATGCATCTCATTTTTTCAGTAAAATGTTTTTTGCTGTGCTGTCCAGTGTTCGTTTCATATACAGCCCTGTTCTGACAGCTCTGGCTACTCCAGGAAAAGAAGGCAGATGGCTCTGGAAGGAATACTCTCAGGTAAAATGCCAAAATAATTCCCTTTTTGACTTGCATTGCTATAGAGCCCCCAGCTACATTGGAGTTCTAGTACTCAGTGACTAGCAACACTGCCCTCACAGGAAATGAAGAGGAGCCAGACACAGGTGTGTACAGCATGCCTTTCAGATACTTCTCTTGGGTGGTGAAAACCTAATGCCTAGTTGTTGGCCCCATGACCAGGGGTCCCTCACACAGAAAACTAGTTTATGCTGGCAGATGCAACACCGTTGTGCCCTATCTGACATATATCCAATTTATGCCTGCCTAACCATTGCTCTGGTCTTGGGAGAACTTATCTTCACCTCCCTGTTCTGGGGAAACCTGGCCTGAGCCATGTTCTTTAGTTCTTTAGATGAAAAGTACAAACCCTAGTTCTTTAGATGCAAAGCACAAACTCAATAGACCACCACAATAGGAAATAAGTTCAAAGATTTTTTACTCACAGATCCTGAGCACACCTTCATCCCCAGGTCATGTGAGGCAGTTATGACGAGTTGAGCACAGAGAGAGCACGTGTGGCAACTAGCAGTACCTGTAAGGGAATAAATTATATGTAAGTTCTTGGGAAATATACCTAAATGATCTGTTTAAAGAGGGGCCAGAAGGGCAAAAAACCAGAAGCCCAGCTGGCTAGGCAAGCAGGAAAGATGCCTCTAAGTGCTTATTTTTCTCTGACAACCTGAATCATTTGGAGAGTCTAGAGCTGGAAACTGTGTGTATGTGTGCCCAGGGTGACCAAATGCTACAGCTGATGTGAGAAAGATAAATTTGTATCCAAAATGGATGCTGAGGTAACATAAAATGATAAAATTTGCTACATGTACAAGCACAGAGCCAGTTTGAGATGATCATTCTTTTCTCACTGAAAGATCACGGAGTATAAAAGAAAGAGTCCTTTTGTTAAAGGATCATTAGTAAAGCATAACCTTTGTCCTGTTTTCATGTAAAGGAAGTTTGACATTTCAGTAAAGGAAAGTGTCATGTCTTAATCCTATTTGTGTAATACTTTGCCATCTCTAGGCACAATTATTTGCATAAAAGAGCTTCATAAATGGATTATTGAATCTAACAGGTCATGATAATTGAATGTTTATTTTAATCTTACTCTTTTTAAATAGATCATATCTTCTAAGAAGAAATGAAGATCCAGTTTGGAGATGATAATGAAGGCTTAAGAAACAACCTTCTTGGATTTGATGGCAAGTAGCTAGTAGAATCTAGTGGAATTATGCAAAGGTTCTTGGCTCTACAGAGCGTGTGCCACGGCATGTTAGTGGACACCAAGCTGTAACGCTAAGGCCTGAAGGACCATCAGTGCAACTTGGAGCGATTGGAATTAAATTTAATGAGGCTTGTCTTTGCTCTCATCAACAGAGCTGGTTTTGGAAACTGGATGATATCGAAACTTTAATTTAGTAAACTGGATGATTTTGAAACATTTTATTAAAACTTCAGCTGTCATGTGGGTGGCTAGAAGAGAAAAATTGGGAAATCATGCTGGGTTTAATGTGGCTAACATAGGTCAACTGTTTTACCCTCACTTGTCATCAAGAATGATTTCTCCTTTATTGGATCTCGGTATCTAGTAAGTCACAAAAGACCAGCTATGAGCCTTCTGTTCTCCATCCAAATACAAAATGGATGGTCCTTTGCCAAAACATTGATAAATATAATAAGTAAATGACCTGAAGGAAAGAATCACCTCTTGGGTAACATTTCAAGTTAAAAGCATTCCCCACTTTAGGGAAATCTAATAAATGAGATTCTAAGACTTCAGCTCAAAAGCTATCTATAAATTATGGGTTGGAGGAAGGAGCAGAGGGTTTGTTTAAATTACTAAAATAATTTGTTCTATTGCGCAAAATTCTCCCAAGGTTTCCTTTAAATGGTACGTTAGTACATTAAAAATATGGCAGGATTTAATGGCATGGATAAAATTACTATAGTGTCCCAAGACTCCTTCTTTTAGATACTCAACCATTAGATTAAATTCAACGAGCTTACCAGGACCATTTGGCTCTGGTAAATATTGGAGGTGCAGGAAGACAGCAGTGAGTGGCGTCACCTCCCAAAGACACAAAAATATGTTTTCCTTTTGTTCCAAATGAGCTTGGATTCGAAGACCAGCGACCAGAACTTAAAAGAATCCCCAGATGAATTAACCTTATTGTTTTAATAAACTAGATGGAGCAATCATTAACATGAAAGCAGAACTTAATTAAAACTGAAGTGCAGATGAGCTGGAACTGAAGAGAGAGAGAATGCTCATAAAACCAAGGCTGTCTTTCTGCCCAGGACCTCCTGCCCCAAGCACACAAAACCCAATAGTATACAGAGGGGACGTCAATGCCCTATTAGGATAAAAATAATCATGCTAACAATAATACCATAAACTATTGTTAAAATGATATTCAAGCATTAATTATATTGAACTGCACTTTTGATGATATCCTAATAATGACTACTTTACTGAAGTAACTCTCAAAGGCTAGTTTTAATTATTAATAGCAATCACAACAGTACTGAAATTGCTCTTCTATCCTGAAACAGCCATATTCTTTCAAAAGTAGAGATTTAGAAAATGCATTTTTAAAAGTCTAGAGAAAGACTTCCAAGGAGAAGGTAAGGTAACCCCTTTTGTACCTCAAGTGGCATTGAATATTAGTCTACTTCTCCCTGATACCTGGCTATCGAGATGATTTCTTGAGTTTTCTCACATCTATCTTTACAATAAACACTCATTACCAAAAAGTGTCCAAGCATTTCACTATTTCCTGCAACCTAAAAAAGCATAGCCAACTCCCCTGGCTAATTCCAAGTTCACCTTACTGCTCAGTGCTCACTCCACTGCTTTAAGAGATTGCAAGTGGAAAGGAGAAACTCCTTCCACCCACACATATTTCCATCCCTGCATTTCTTCCAAAGATATGAGATCTCAGAGAAATTTAAAAAATGAAAACACTATTATCTCACCAAGAATCCTTAATGCATAAGTACTTCTTGCTAAAACTTAAGTATGCCTGTGGTAAAAATGTCTGATAAGTAAGTCAGGGCTGAGTCAACACCCCAATACATCACCTTCTAGCTGCTGATTTAGTTCAACAGATAAATGAAGTAGCTCTGTGTTGCAGTAACTCCAGGAACACTGAAGAATGCTTCCTAGTCCCAAATTCTGACTGACTAGCTCTCTGGTGTCTAAAGTTCTGTGTCCTTCTAAGACATGTTGCTTGTAAACAGCATAGAGTTGGGGGGGTTGTTTATTAATCTAGTCTGATAATCTAAATTCTAAATAAAGTAGGACCTCTGTTAGTTGACCATCCAAGGGACTGTAACAAACTGGTCAACATACAGAGGTGGTCAACATAAGAATCTCTAGATCTACTGTACATGTGGTACATGTCCGGCCTATGAAAATTAGGTCAACTTAAGGAGATGGTCAGTGTATGGAGGTGCTCAATTGTGGATGTTCTACTGTATTCTAAATTGGAATATTTTTGACATGTTTATTTCCAAGGTAGTTACTCCTATATTCGAGTTTAAACTGCTATTAATATGTACTTTCTATTGGGCGCATCTGTCTATGTTCTCTCTCCCTCCCTCTCTCTCACTGTCTCTCTCCTTTTTTCCCTCCTGACCCTACCTTGGCTTTGCTTTTTTAGATTTATTAATAGAATTTGTATTTTTAGTCTGTTTTCCTCTTGCTTACCTTGTTTTCTTTGCACTGGTTTTGTTGAGGTGTGTATCTCTGGATTGAAGTTGTTTGGGTTTTTTAATCACTTCAGGAAAATTCCACCCTGTTGTCTCTTCAAATTTTGTTTCTGCCTTCTTCCTGTTTAGTCTCACCTTTTATTTCCTTGAGCATATTAAGCATAGTTATTTTAAATTCCAGGTCTACTAGCTCTATTGTCTGGATCTCATATGGATCTGTTCCTTTGTTTCTTGTTTCTCCTGGTTTATGGCTCTGAATTTGTGCATTCTCATATTATATGAAAAACAGAAAATCTGAGGCTCTTCAATATGGCATCTTCCTCCTAATAAGTTTTAAATTTGTTTCTGGATCTAGGCTAGGAGTACTGATAATTTTAGATCACCTCATTTCAATCCAGGTCTGACATAATCCAAAGTCTGTATACTTCTAATTTACTCTCATCCCTAGAGAGCACATATTTAGGGGCCCAACACAAAAGTCAAGGCCTGGATTTGGCAGAACTTCCCTCCTTTGTAAACCCTTGACTCTGATGTTTGTCTCAGCAGCCCTGTAAGCTTTTCACAGCCCTGCTTAGCTTCTCAGCTTTTAATTTCCTCTTGGACAAATGGTAAAAACCTGTAAAGGAAAGCAGCCCAGGGGCCAGCCTCACCTTTTTGGGTTTCCTTCTTTTCCCAGGTCTTTGATCCATAAGTCGCACCGTCTTGCTAGTTTCTTAGCCTCCACATAGATGTTTTTCAATTTTGATCCAACTTTTCCAGCACCTTCAGTGGGAAATCTGGCCTGAATTACATAACTTTGCTATTCAGTAGAATTCTGTGCCTGGAATCTAACCATCCGAGAGTTGTCTTTGGCCAAAGGCTTTGCTCCTACTTAAAATCTAAACACCAAGGAGCATATCAAGATACTTTACTCATTTACATTTTCAACATAATACACGTACAAGTTGAGGGTAGAGAACACAGAAAGAAATGTTGGGTGCCTAAAATTATAGTTTCACTTCACAAATTCTGTGAAGAATTTCCCAGGGCTTCTTGGATATACAGATAACAGAGGTAAACTAGTAGGCACATTAGATTTTTGGATCTTAGAGTTTTGTAGATGCTGCTATCTAGATGGCTCTTTGCTGCCAAGAGTGTCTCACTAAAAAGATCAGTGTAAGGACAACAATCCATCCGTCTCCAGCTGCCAATGGTAAGGTCAATCATCATTTGTACTGTTTGCCCTTAGCATGAAAAATCTGCTCAAACTTAGCTTGATGAGTAACTCTGATGCCTTTTCTCAGAGAAGCGCTGGCTGCTAATTAAATGGCTGAAATGATTCCCTTGGCATTTCATAAATTTGTGCTCCCAAAACCAAGGGTGGGCATAGCTATTTATTTAATTAAATGTTCATTATTAAGCATTTTTTAAATGTGTAAAGCACTGAGCTAGGTGCTATGGAAGGTAAAAATGATGAATCTTAATCCTACCCTTTCATTAACATGACTGTAATTATGTTACCATGGATTTAAGGCTTTTATTATACACATCTTTATTGTAAGTCATTTAAAGTCCTTTTCAAAGGCAGTCAAAGCATAAATAATTAATAAATCTAAGAACAAATCTCTGTCCTGTTCTCAAGGAGTTTATGATCCAGAACTGACTCAGCTTACTATGGAGCTAATGAGACTGGGATGCCCTTGAACAAAAGGTCATTGAGCTACTTTAGAAGATCCAGGGATGCTTTTGTGAGGGGGACCCTGTGAAATGTCTGCCCAATAATCAGTCTTCCTCCTCTTTTCTTAACAGAATCTCAATTTTGATCACCTATCTTCCTGCCCCACTTATTGTCAGGAGCTTCAGGGGAAGCTGACTTCCAGGGATGGCTATGATGGATATAACGTTAATCTTCCCCTATCTAGTAATGAGGGCAGTGACAAGCTGGTGACCTACCTCTGGTCATTGAGGTAGACTTGCATGAGCAATTCTCCTAAGCAAGTCCTGGAATAAAACTACAGAAAGATACTTTAGCTCTTCTTCCTTGGGATGTGTTTATGTGTTTAACTCTGGCAACCAGAACTACTACCACCATCTTTCAGCAAGGCTGTGGACGAAGCCAGCATGGAGAATGGCTGACTCAAGAGACAGAAAGAACATGACTCTGATGATGTCATGATGTCATTGACCCAGTGGTCCAACAGTGTAAGAAATTCATTGCAGCCATTATTTTCAAAAAGGAAAGAATTTGACAAATAAAAATGGGTATTTTAAAGAAAGAAAATAACATTTTTTGTAAAATGGAGAGGAGTAGCTTTTATAATGTCCTTTAATATTCCAAGAGAAAGGTACCATGAGGAGCATGATATCTGATTAGTGTTTCTGAAGATTTTTAAGGTAATTTCTTCAAGCAAGCAGTGCATCACAGTCAGTTCATTTCTATCAGGCATTCTTAATGGAATGGCCAAGAAGTCTCGACCTTGACACTGTTGATATTTGGGCTGATAGTTCCTTGCTATGGGGGCTTGTCCTGTGTACAGACTTGGCCAGCATCCTTGGTCTTCACCTACTAAATGCCAGCCAGCAGCACCCTTGCCCTTTTTTTGACACCTAAAAATGCCACCAGACTTTGCTAGGTGTCCTCCGGGAGACAAAATTGCCTCCAGCTGAGGACCATGGCCTGAATAAAATCACATTTTTCTAGGCTTCAGTCCATTCCAATGTGAAGAAAAGTATGCATTTCTTTTAAAAAGTATATCTCATTTTCCTTTTAAAAAAATATGAACATTAACATTACAGAAACCTGTAAGGCATAAAAAGTTACCCATAATTCATTCCCCCCTCATGTTAACAATTTAATGAATAGAACTCAGTATTTTTCTTTCCATGCATTTGCGTGTGAATAGAAAATTTTGTTATCATAAATGGTATAATACTATTGAATTTCATTTTTTTCATTTTCTGCAAATAGAATTATTAATACATAGTGCATCTTTGCACATTTATACATATATATTTATTTTTATATATTATATATATATGTATATTTGCTAACCTTTTCCTTACAATGGTTCATTGTAAAGATTATATTATATGGATGTCCTATGATTTATTTACCTAATTTCCTAATGTTCAGTATTAGAGTTATTTCTAATTATTTGCCATTACAAAGAACACTGCAATAAAACTCCTTACCTACATATGTGAGTATGGCTTTAGGATTAATCATTGGAAGTATAATTACTAGATCAAAGTCTATAAGATCAGCTCTTTTTGAAAGTCTAATTGTACCTCCAAATGTATAACAATAGAAGTAAGAACCAGGAGAAATGTGTTCTGTAATATTTAACTGTGGTAGTTTATGCGTAGGAAAAATTAAATTTAGGACATTTGGGGGTAAATTGCCCAAGGTCACAGTTTTTCTAAGGCTATAACCTGGGTATCCCTCTTGAATCCTTTTCTGATGTGTTAAGACGTGAATGCAATTTACATTGCTACCAGTCCATTAGATTTTAAAGAAAGCTCTTATCCATTTGGCTGGCTCACAATAAGAAGAAATAAACCTTGCAATTTGTAGGGAACAGTGGTTCTTAACTGGGAGCTAATTTTCACCACATAGAACCTTTGGAAATGTCTAGAGGCCATTTTTTTCTGTCATACTGTGTGAGTGATATTGACATCAGTAGGGAGAAGCCAGAGATGCTACTAACTCCCCACAATACACAGGATAGCCCCATGACAAAGAATTTATAGGCCCAAAATGTCAATCATACTGAGATTCAGAAATCCTGATATAGAGAAAAGATTTTCAGATGTAAAGAAATGTAGGTTATTTGCCAATGTTTTGTCCAAAAAAGAACCAAAGATACTTCCACACCGGACCCTACACATCTTCAGAGAGGCAGGTAGCACATGGCAGTCACTGGGATTGAAGGATCATCATTAACTGTCTCTCTCTCCCCATTATGAGTTTAGACGCATTTGCTAAGGCACAGGAATTGGGCAAATGATGATGAAAATGACGGTATCACTCCTGACAAGCCTAAACTAAAGATCTGAGTTTTGGCCAGAGCTGAGTTTCTTAATTTATCTCTAACTTGTGCTTTACCACACTAAATGGAGCTTTCCCCAGTCCTTGAGGGACAGAACCTACCCAGAACTTCATCACAGCAATAAACAAAGAAATGCTGCGGAGCGCAGGTCATCGGGGACCCTCAGGCGGAGCTACGCGCTCGCTCTCCATGTTCCAGCCTTTTGTCCTCCACATCCACCAATCACAGGTCCCCATTTCCCCTGAAGAATTCAGTTAGGAAGAAAGAGAGGTCACATGTGTCCCTTCCATTTTTTTCCCACAGTGGGGTAGTAGGGTAGTTACTTCCTAACTATGAAAACTTGAGGAGACTGGGCAAACTCTTGCACAGTTACCATGGCAGAAACTTTGTATGACAGAATAGTACTGGGTTTCCACCTGGTTTAAATTCCAGTCTTTACAACATAGAAAACAAGTTGGTTATAATTTCAGAAACACACACTAGCTAGAGATACACAGTAGATAGACATACAAGATAGAAATACTGAAGTTGGACAGTTCAGTTCGTGAACTCATCCTACAAAAAGTGCTACATGCTTCATTGCTAAATACACTTCAGTGACCTTCAAAGTTCTCCTCTTGGGAAGCTATGCACTGACTGACCTCAGTGCCTCATCCACCCTTCAAAACACTTTTTCTAGAATGAATTCACAGACTTAATTGTCAGACCTCATATACATACATGTACTATATACATACGACAATGATTGTGTGATAAGAAAATTAAACTTTTCTCAGGTAATATATAAATTTAATTGTTGAGGGTGGTTATTGTTATTAAATAAGATTCTAAAGTCCCTTATATATTGGTGTAGGTTACCCGTGCACAATGTGACAGGTCTGGTGGCCTGTGAAGTTCACTTCATCATTCTTTACTTTTCTTAGCTCTTTTTTTTTCAGAGTCTTCGCTTTACCCATCTAACTATGCCATCCACAGACAACAGCTTCTCTGCATCTTGAATATTTACTATCTTGTAGACAGTTCCCTAAAGATTTTACTTGCTTCTTTAGATTGTACTTGCTTTTAGCAACTTGCAAAAGCCTAGAGAGGATAGAAATGACTTGAATCATGCTTTCAGGCCAAATGGGGAAAAAATAAAAATTTAAACACCTCTGTTAGTCATGGATCTTTTAATAATACCCAGAAGCTGCTCAAAATGACAATCTCAGTTGAAAAGATGTCAGGTTCACTCTTTAATTTCCAGGGCATCAGCTTGGGGCCTTCTCAGGTTTGATCTACAACTAGTGTGCCACCAAACAAAAGAACCACCAAGCCCAGGGATGGGTTTGGATGCTCAAAGTTTTATTGGTAAAAAAAAAAAAAAGAAAGAAAAATACTTTTGAGCCCACTACAGCTTCCTAACCAAACCAAATAAACCCCACTAGGAGGGCAGATGCAAAATCGCTGCTGAAGAGAGTGGTCAGTGAGGACAGGGAGCCACCATCCAGAACAGGTTCAGACGTAACATGCACCCCCGACCGACCACGAGTGGCCTGAGGCTGATGAGAGGCTGACAGAATGTATGGAGTGGGGGCTCTCAGAGTTCCACAAACTAGGCTTGATCTTCTCTCACCCAAAACTTTAGCAGAGATGAAGAAAAATGAATAACACTGACTTAAGCAGAGACTTAATACAAATAATACTTTCTCTAGCCCACACTCTAAATGAAACTGTTAAAAAATAAATTTACCCCAAAAAGGGATAATATAATAGACCATCTGTGCACTTGCCAACTAACTTAAGAAATAAAATATAAACACATATGAAGCCTTCCTGATTTGCATTGCCCTCTCGCTTAAGGAATAAAATATTATTAACACATATAAAGTCTCTTCAGTTTGCATTCTTCCCTCTGTCTGCTCCCACAGCAAAATACTATTCTGAATTTGGCATGTATCATTCTCATTTATAAGCCCTTTATTATATGTATGTAATGCACAAACAATATAAACTATTGTTTTTTTTTTCTTTTTTTATTAAATCATAGCTGTGTACATTAATGCAATCTTGGGGTACAATGTGCTGGTTTTATATACAATTGGGAATATTTTCATCAGACTGGTTAACATAGCCTTCATGACATTTTCTTAGTTATTGTGTTCAGACATTTATATTCTGCATTTAGTAAGTTTCACCTGTACCCTTCTAAGATGCACCGTAGGTGTGGTCCCACCAATTACCCGCCCTCCACCCATCCTCATCCCTCCCCTCCCCTCCCTTGCCCCTTTCCCCATATTTTTTGTGCTATAATTGGGTTATAGCTTTCATATGAAAGCTATAAAGTTTTGTTTTAATGGTTTTTAAAATTATACAAATATAGCATCTGACTGTGCATCTCACTTTTTCCACTTGCATCTTTTTTCTCTCAACAGTTTGTTTTCCAGATTTAGCAGGCAATTGGTGATTGGTGATTTAAGAGGTCTGAGTGGAGGAATGACAAGATTTTCTTCTCATTTTGACTCATATCATCACAGTCTTGGGAACAATTATCTGATAGAGTAATAACTCCAAGACCCAACCAACGTTGTTGTTGGGTCTACCTATAAAGAGCTAGTATCAATAGCCTTCAAAGAACTGGGGTAGGGGGAGGTTTTTTCCATCTTTATATATTTTACACATCATTTCTTTTTTCATAAATACTTCCTCAGCATTCTATACCCCTGCATCCTAACTGCCACCATTTCTCTAAGACAAGGAGAAATACAGTATTTGGACAGCAATATATCTTACAGTAGAAAGGAAATAGATAAGATGCTTTATCCCAGAAAAATAAGCGTCATCTTTGAAGAGTAATGATAGAGCAGGCATGCAAGAGACTGAATTCCCAAGTCATTGAAAAGCAGTCACAATACGTTACAGTCACAGTTCGCTGGGCTGTGGCCCCTACAGCATAAGCTGCACCGAGACAGGGGCATGCTACTACTTCTCTGTATTCCAGCTTCTAACACTGGCAAACAGCAAGTTCACAACAACAAATCTAATAATGACAAAGATGAGTGAGACCCCAAAATTGCAACATTTACAATTAAATCAGGGTTAAAGTACCAAGATTCCTGATCCATTGCATTTTTTTGTAAGCTCTTCTAACTCTAATTTTTCGATCAGAAAGATCCTTTCTAGTGTTCTTTCAGTCTCATTAGGGAAAATTTGCCATCTTTGAATACTAATTACTCTGACATTTTTCACACGAGGCTAAATATATCACCAATAAGCTTTAACCTTATCTGTGAGAGCCCTGTCCCATTGCACTGACTGACAAGAGGGCCAGCCAGTTCCCAGTGGACATTCTGTCAGGGCTACAAATCAAAACCTTCAAGGCATCATCAAATCCTGCTTCATTTAGATCCTGGAAGGAAAAGAGTATTACGTGTCAGAAAATCAATGCACGGAATACACCTATTGTCGAGCGTGGGCTTCCTCTTTCTCATGCTAAAGACATGTCGATGGCACTTGCTTTCCGGGAGGTCACCTGTGTCTGTGCCTCTTCACAGATTTGCAAGTGTTCCTGATATTCCCAGCCAGAAGGAGTGTCCTGCTTAACCCTGACCTAGCTTACCTTTCTCAGAGTGCTATTTTATATTAGGTGGGCTTCTAAGGAAAAGTGTGAATGTCTGCTCTTAGTTCCCTGTAAGTCCTTATTTGTCCTTTCATTAGTCCCTGTTATTCTTAAACACTGATCTGATTAAGTCCTGATCCTCTGAAGAAAAGTCATAAAGCTACTGAGTAAAGTATATGAGGGCTGAATTTAGTGCCATCAAACCCAAAGTGGCACTTTCTATATGACAATAGTCCAGATTAGACTTACCAGACCCAATCTGTACTTACCAATATCCCAAGATTAATTAAAATATTACTGTCTCATGAAAAAGTACATCTCTTCAAGAAAGTTATTATATAGTAGTTCATCAACAAAGCTCTCAATTCCAAAACTGTTATGCAAACTCATAACCAGAATTTGCAAAATTATGGACAAGAAATAGCTAAGTAATTGGTATACTGAAAAGAAAGAAAATTCACATGAGTTTAATTAATTCCCTACAACAGTCGTACTGATATTTTGCAATATTACAATGTACGTTGAAAAAAATTAAATAATAGATTTTAAAGATCAATCTGGCAATGGTATTTATGTTGACTTGGAATGACCAAAATAACCAAACTGTCACTTTGAACATTTTGTTAGGATGTTAAAACATCTAAATCCATCAATTAACTGTTTAAAAACTAACCATTGATATGGTCAAAATTTATATTAAAAAGAAAAACTCTTTTCTTAGAGTTTCATAGTTCTCTTTATAGAGATCTTTCACCTCCTTTGTTAGGTATACTCCCAAATATTTCATCCTCTTTGGTACTACTGTGAAAGGAATGGAATCTTTGACTGTTTTTTCAGCTTGGTTGTTGTTAGTGTATATAAAGGCTACTTATTTTTGAGTATTGATTTTGTAGCCTGATACCTTGCTGTATTCCTTGATCACTTTTAAAA
>CAUYRH010133815.1:0-113532 GCA_963574655.1 Perodicticus potto
CCTGGGGATCTGGCCATCCAGGAAGCCAGGCTCAGGGATTTGTCCTTTCTGCCTCAGGTCCCTCTCAGTCATTCAAATCCATGTTTTTAAAACAAAGCGATCAACTTAGAAGGGTATAGGTGAAACTTACTGAATGCAGAATATAAAGGTCTTAACACAATAACTAAGAAAATGCCGTGAAGGCTATGTTAACCAGTTTGATGAAAATATTTCAGATTGTATATGAAATCAGCACATTGTAACCCATGAGTGCATTAATGTACACAACTATGATTTAATAAAAAAATAAAAAAATATAAAAAACAAAGCAATCAAATCTGCAAGGATGAGCAGTGGCGTTCCTCCAACCATGGCATCCCCCATTCTCTACCTCAACCCAGGGACATTGCTTGGCAAGGAAAGCCCAGGTGCTGAGTCCCCACTGCTTCAGGAGAGAGCAAAGTTGGGAGGTGTGTGATGTGAAGGACTTCCCCTACCATCCATAGCTCCGTCTGGCAAGGCAAGGTGTATCGCTTGCCAGCAGCTCGAGGAAGGACTAAGGGAAAACCGGCTAGCCCTCTAAGACCAAAAGAGGGCAGGAGCAGGGGCTGGGAGACAGCAGAGTTAGCCTAAGATTTGGGCCTCAGGAGCGGCTCTAGCATGGATGGGTCCCGCTGGCCATGGCTGACATAAGAGTATTTTCTTTAAGGGCGGTGGCAAGCAGCAGACAGTAGTTTATGTCAGAGGAGAAAGGAGCAGAAGAATGGCCTTCTGCTGTTGAGATGTGCACCTCATTCCATCTCTGCTCCGGGGACTCCTTCTCTTGGTGCGGGGGTGGGGGTGGGGATTGGGGGGGGGGCGACAGCATTCACCTGCCTTCCCCAGGAAGCAGAGAACGGGAGCTGGGCAAGCAGAGCTCTACTCCCATCGGCAGGACCGGTGTGCACCCTGTCCATACGCTTTGCCGAGTTCTCAGGGCTCTTTATTTATCAGAGGAAAATGAAGTTTCTTGCCTACGGGTCCTAGAGAGGCAAATTCACAATGCAAATTAATATGCCACAGCTAGTGGAGACAGCAGCCGGAGCAGCACAAGGAATTCTCCGAAACCTGCCTTTTAGGGCAGCAAACGCAGTGCTGAGACTGATTGGTAATCTGCTAAGTTACATCAGCTCCTGATGGCAGGGCCTCTTCTCAGTGGCTTTGTGCTTTTGGAGGGCTCAGGCCTGTGTGGCTGGACGAGTGATGACCAAGGGTAGAACATGGGTAGCATCAGTCGAGGTTTGGAGGACTTTCCCTCCGTGAAATTAAACTGACTCGGTAGGGCTGATGGTAGGCAAATGACTCTGAGATGCATTAAGCTCTCCTTTTTATGTTTATTTCCCCGAGTTATTTTTAGCATTAGAGACACTTCCCAGTTAACAAATGGGCTGGGTTCTGAAAGTTCATTTGTAATTTGGCTGTTTAGATTTTGGAACATACTTTCCCTATTAAAAACAATGTTATAAATGGTGATGAGACTCCTAGGCTAGTTCTCCAAAGCCTATTTAACCCATAATGTAGCTAAAATACTGTCCTTTCTCAAGGAAAAAAAATTGTTTAATTGCAACATGAGTAATTAAACGAAACAGGGAAACCCATTAAAACTGAATAAGAAGTAGATTTATGTTCATCTTGAATGATACTATTTGCAAAAACCTAATTTAATTTGAGAAAAGGCCCTTCTAAGGGCTTTTTGGGAAGTGCATGGGATTTATCCCATTAGGGAGAAAGAAACATTGGGCTGTCCCAATCTGTGGCTGTTGAACAACTGTAGCATGTAACTGGCCCCTCTCCTGATTCCAGATGTCATCAGAAAGTCTTCCCATCTGAATTTTTTTTTCCCATGTCAATTGTCACAGGGAGAAACTCCCTGGTCAAGCTCCATAAAGGTGGTCTCCTTGGGTTGATTTTTAAATTCTGGCTTAGGAGATTAGCTCCTGTCCTTGGCATGTTCCAGGGACAGCAGTGTTCCAGCCCCAACCCATTACGGGGCAGTGACAGGATCAAGTTTTGGAAATCAGGACTGAGGGCCCAGGAAAATGCATCTCCTGAGGTCTCCCGGAGGCCAGGTGGACAGCCTGCTCCTTAGCCAATGCAATCTTACCAGATGTCTTCTTTAAACCTCACCAGCCAGTGCTTTGTGCAGATGGGATGTGCACAACAACCCCCGTGTGTGGGTCACGGAGTCCCACACTGATTCCCTGTACCAGGCTATATGGGAGAGTAATAGGCTGACCCATTCTTTCAGCCTGAGGCATTCGAGCCTTGGCCAGAGCTGGAGGATAAACAACTGTCCACACAAACATTCTGGAAACATGGGATGTGGAGTGTGGGAGTGGGATATTGCAAAAGGACCACAAATCTTCCCTTTCTTAGATGCCTGCCCCTTTGCAATGTGGCGTTGCATCAAGGGGTGGGGTCTCTTTGCCCATTCCTTGAATCTGGCTTGGCCGTGCCTCTTGCTTTGGCCAATGGGATTTTGGCAAAATGTGCCTCAGGCAGAGGTTAGAAAAGTGCTTGTGCACTGACCTTCCTCTCTCGCTGCTCTTGGTACCCAGAGACCACCACGTGAAGGAGACTGAACTAGTTAGAAGGAAGATGACAGGCCACATAGAGGACAGAGGCACCTTGGCCAACCACAGATGTGTGGGGCCATCCTTGACCACTAGCCAACTTGCAGCTGACCATAGACAAATGAGAGGACCCAGCCCAGAATTGACCAGCCAACCCATGGAATTGTCACAGCTTTAGGACACTAGGTTTTGGGGTTGACTGTCAAGCAGTGACAGCTAACTTATATTCCTAGCTGGCTCCAGTCAACGATGTCCTCCAATAGCTTCACTTTGAAATCTATGTATGGTGGTTTTGTCCTGACTATGGCTCATCTCTTACAAATGTGGCAAATACATAATTTTCTCCACCCCCCTTTTCCCCCTTAGTCAGAAATTTAAGTTTAGGCCACTCAAGTCTGTCCTCCTTAAACTGTAGGCTTTGATGTGGGTGATTTGGAAATCATGACATTTTTCAATTTTGTACACACTTTGTGATTGACAGGTGGGTTTTAAGTCAATTAATATACAATCCAAACTGTAACTGCAACTTAAAGTGCAGGCAAAACCCATTTGCTGAGCACTAACATGCACAGGTTGTCTCAAAATGCATTACTGGTCCCAGATAATTTACCACAAGGGAAATCACAAATTCTTGTTCATGGACCAAGCAACAATCTTGTGGATAAAATCACTTGCGGTCTGGAAATTCACTATGAAAGGGCTTGAATGATTCTCCCAACTGAGCCCACTCAGCAGCCTTGGATTTTCAATGTGAAGACAAGAGAGATGGGAGTTCTGTGCAAAAGCATCCTTTATCCATTCACGGACCCTGGAACCATAGGGGCTGCCACGCTGGGCCTCGATTCATTCACGTGATCCCCTGTAGAAATCCCAGATCATCTACCCCACGAGGAGCATTTCTCCAGGGAAGTTGGGGTGCATAGGAAGACAACACCTCTGGGGTGTCTGTATGGTGACACATATCCACCTTGACAGCTCCAAATGCTGATAAATGTCACCCCCCTGGGTGTTTGGAGCTCTGAGCCTGGAGCCTGCAGATCTCACGGCCCCTTCTCCTCGGGCCTGCAGCACAAGCAAAGTCACCCAGCTTCCTGGCCAGATTTATTTTCAAGGGCTTAGCTCCCTCCGAGGGACGATGGGAATGTTTCAGCATGAGTGCTCCCGAGCACAAGGAAAAAAGCCCCCAGTACATCTTACAGACGTCAGCGAGGATTCTGCAGAGTCCATTCTTTCAGGAACAAAATTGCATTTTATGAAGCCGTCTCTTTTCTGTTTCATCTGTCAAGCAGGTTTGCTGAGAATAATTTAAATTTCATGCAGCAGCGACTGTGGGGCACTGGGGCTTCCCTTCAGCCCCACAAACAAGCCTGGGAGTGAAGCAGGTTCTGTGGCTCAGTGGCTCCCCTCGCTGGGGCCTTGCCCATCTGGAGCCCAGACAGCCAGTGGAGGGCCAGGGACAGACAGGAAGCCACCTCCTGCGGCATCAGCCTGGCTGGGGACAGTGCAGTGAGCCTTTCTGCAGACTACCAACATCAACCACCAGGGGGACTGGTTTCCCCCCAAAATGTATGGACATTTGGGTGAACCTAATCTCTGGTTTAACTTTCTAAAATTAAGTTTGAATGCTTACCAAATGGGAGGTGGCGTTTTAAGCTTTTTTATACATATCAATTTAATTAGTCCTCACTATATCCCTATGAAGGAGATACTATTATTATTTTTGATTTGTAAACAAAGAAGCTGAGGCACAGAGCCATACTCAAAGTGGCAGAGCCCACTTGTGTCCAGCTCAAGAGCTTGATGCTCTCCCAGCTGTGAAATGTGGACTCTACACAACCTTTGGCTTAAATTTCCCCACCTACATACCACAGGAGGGAAATGCGCCCATTTTCTGGCCTGAAATCCCTTGTTTGCTATCAGCTCCACGGAGAAAAGATGGAAAAGTTACCATAACAATGCTGCAATCACTGTTACCATGGTGAGTACATTCTGCCAGGCAGCCTGGGGTAGGGAGAGGAGCTGGCCCAGGCTGGTTTTGATTCTAATTTGCTAGGTGACCTCGCAAGTTGCATTTTCTTTGGGACTCACTATTCTGACCTGCAAAATGAGGGGGCTGGACAGCGTGCTTGCTCTGCTTGGTTAGGGCTTTGGGACTTGTTCCAAGGTTTGGGAGCCCATCTGGGTCCCAGGAAAGCAGTTTATTGGTCTAAGCAATGTGTGTGTGTTGGGGGTGAGCAGCCCAATAGGCCCCCCTGGTGCCTCTGCAGCTCGGGAGTCCACCCATGTCCAACTAGCCTTTCATCAAAACACACAAGAAATCTGCAGGCCACAGTCAAATGAAGAAACAGAAAAATCAACTCAGGCCTGGAGGCAGCGATGACAGAAAGAATTGTCATCATCTCTTTCACCAGCCTATCCCCCCACCCCAGGAGCTGAGACTGACTTGGCAGGCCCTAGTGCCAGGAATGGCTGGTGTCCAGGCACACAGGGCCAGGTGGGGCGGGGTGGTGGCATGGGATGCAGGGGTGTCTAGCCCTCAGAAAATGTGATGTCCACCCTGCTCCCTTCCCAGCCAAGGGGGACACTAAGGCCTGATGGGGTAACACTTGCCCCCACACCTTCTTCCTCTGGGAGTGGCTCTGGCATGTTTGTTGCCGACCCTTCCCCAAGGGAGCCTGGTGGATACAGTCAGCCAGCTTCACCCACTGGGGACAGCAAGGACACACAGCTCTGCGGCTGGCGTCTGCCAGGCTCCCTCGCCCACCCACCTTCGGCCAGAATGTGGTCTCAGCACTGTTTCCATACTGCCTTTCCTTTGAGGAAAGGGCCCCATGGCTTGAGAACAGCTTGTAAATCACTTCTCCCTGTCACCTGGCTTGTGATTCTAGTTTGGGGCCCAGCAGCCCTCCTCGCCCTCCAGTCCCTCTTCCTGGCAGGTCATCTCCAGCCCCAGCCACTCAAACACAACTTCCTTTCCTTACCTGCCTGGGCTCCACTCCCGTTTCTTCTCTGAGGACTTACCCTCTCTCTTCCTCTTGGTGAGGTCAGAGATGGGCACCTTTCTCTACGGGGAGGGGGGGAGCCCTGTCCCATAGGCCTCGGTGATGGGTGAGGGGGGATGACGGCGCTGACATAGGACTTCCATGTGCCAGGTTCTGTCTTACTCTGAGCATGTGACACAGGTTTTAACTCACACAGTCCTCACCATAACTCTGTCAGACAAGTACAACTACCTGTTCCCATTTGACGAAGCAAAGCCAAGAGAGGTTAGGTAAGTTGTCCAGGGCCACATAGCTAGCAAGCGGTAGAGTGGAATTCAAATCCGGGCAATCCATCCCCACAGTCTGGCTCTATCCACCCCACTAAGCCTCTTCTGCCAACAACTTCAGTGGGAGAGACATTCTTGGGTCATCTGGTCACACTGCCCAGCCCACAGATTCGTTATACAATAGCCCATGGGAGAGCAAGAGCCAGCCCTGGGCTGTTCAGCAAAGACTCACACTGTTGACCAGAGAAACCACAGATACCTGTCAATTACTGTGGTCTTGGCTGGGGGTCAGACACATAGACTGGGGACAGGCTTCAGGGTTGTGGCAGCCAGGCCAATCTAAGAGTGGTGCCCTGGACAGAGCCGCTATTGTGCTCCTGAGCTCCCTGGGCACTGAGGGCATAATCATGGTGACCACACATGTCCCTGTAGATCAGGGACTGGGTTGGAAATGAATCTGGTTCCTCTGTTGTCACATATCAAGGAGCTGGTTGTCCTTGCAGGCATGAACTTTTGCCCCCTTCTCCTAGGCCAGTCCTTGGCCCAGCTGTTGTTTTCTGCTCGGGGCTAGGTTCCTTCCCTCCCATGTGGCTGTGGTTTGGGGCCCAGCCAGCCAGGAATGGTGACTATTGAGCTGCTTTGGGGTAAAGCAGGAGCTTCGTGGGCACCGCAGCCCTGCGGGAGAGTCACCAGCCCTGAGCCCCTCCTCTTCTCTTGCCTGGCAGAGCCCAAATCCTTGCCCCAGAAACAGCCGAACATCATCCCTAAAAGGGCATCCATCCTTGAAAGGACAGACACCTTGGAGGGGGCCTCCCTGGGCAGCCGAGCTGCTCCCTCCCACCAGGGGCCCCCAGCAGTCCGCTCCAGCGGCTGCCATTCTCTGTATGGCCAACAGCTGGCCTTGCAGAGTGCCTGCCAGATGTGGCCGCAGGGCTGGCGGCTGGCTTCTCTGGGCAGAGGTCACCAAGCTGGAGCAGTGCTTGGGGCTAGCATGGGTGGGGGGAGAGTGTTTGGCTGGTCTGGGGGCAGCATGCCCAGATAATCCTCCATCTCCCTCCCCTGTCCAACATTCCTTCCCTCTCGGCCTCAGTGGGGTGGTGTTTTTACAACAGGAAAATAAAATCAATAAGCACTGCGGTGAGGTGTTAGTGTGCGGGAGCCGGCCTCCAATAGCTCCATTGTCTCGGCCTCCGCGCTCTGCGGCCGGCAGCACTCACGGTTATTAATGGGAAGCGGGGCTGAAAGGGAGTTTTGAAAATCACAGAGACAAAGGCGAAGCACACCTGGAGAGCGTCCTTCCAGCGCCACAGCCGCTGCACAATGGCCAGGCCGGGGCTCCCTGCCTTTAACTTCTCCAGCAACTTTTATGAAAGCACAGAAAGAAAAGACTAGACACACACACACACACACACACACACACACACACACACACACACACAGGCCCCGGAAGGGCTCCTGGGAGGTGCCTATGAATGGCGGGCAGAGGCAAAGGCAGCCCACAGAGCCCTGCAAGGGGAGGAGGCGCAGGGGTGAATGGGCTCAGCCTGCCGGAGGGGCTCTGTGCATCCAGCTCGAGGGGGACCAGCTATGCCTGAGGCCAGGCACCAGCCTCAGTGACGTTCATCTCCACATGCTGTTTAGCAACACGGACTGGCTTCTGCAGCCACTGACAGGGCTGGAGCTGCCTCTTCCAGAATGCAGGGGATGACCCAGAGCTGACACCCCTGAGGTTGACTGTGGGGTCAGTCCTGGTCCTCAGCCTTGGACCTGCTCTTACACACCTGGTGTGCCTCCGCAGTGGGCCAGGTGGGCAATAACAGTGCTGGTCCGGCTGAGTGTGAGGAGGTTCGGAAGAGACAAAGGATGTGAGAATACTCAGTGCCCAGGCTAATGAATGGGAGGGTCAGGGCCCTTTATGGCTATTACTGCTGTCAGTACCTTCTTGCAAACCTGGGACCCCTGTATTGCCAGCGTGGAGTCCCATTGTTACTTCCCTCATTAAACAGCATTTAATCCACACGGCACGGGACAATCAACGAGTGGCCTCAGCACCTATGTGTCTTGCTACCGGTTAGTGACAGAGAGAGACTATGTGGAAAATGAAAGCTAAACAATGCTCAGAAACAGTTGCTGGACCCAGCTCCAGGGAAGCCAAGACTCTGGACGATGCAAACTCCAGCTACTCTGATGGACCTGCCAGAGCTGGCCTGGGTCAGCAGGGAGGCAGGGCCCCCTCTGCCCAGCTCTTGCTCAGAGAGGGCACCAGGTCTTACCTTGGTGGTGACCACAGAGGCAGAGCTGGCCACGAGGTTGGTGATGGCCTCACTGCTGCCGGTGGTGCAGGGAGTGGGGGCCGTGGCGGGAGTGGGCAGCCGGGAGGGTACCACAGGCAGCGGTAGGAGGCCGGGCCGGGCGCTGAGGCTGCTGGCTGTGCCACCACCGGCCCCTGAGGTGACACTGCAGATGCTGGTGGTCCCATGTGTCCCATTGACGCTCCACTCTCGGCGGTCCCAGCCCACCCGGTAATCTCTTTCGAAGCGGCTGTGGTGCCGGGACATCTCGGTGGGCCCAGGTGGCTTCTTGCAGGGAATCAGAGCCCGGACCTGCTGGCACAGAGTGGAAAGGAGGGCAGTTTAGACAAGCAGCAGCCCTGCTAGGACACACGGAGGCAGTGACAATGAGCAACATCCATTAGGCCACTTCTCGGGGTCCCACGATGGGCTTTCAAACGCTCGTTCATTTCAGAGACACAGCAAGCCCATGATGCGTGGGTCATTAATTAGCCCCACTTCACAGATAAGGAATGAAAAGATTTGTCCAGGGTTGTGTGGCAGAGTCGAGCAGGTAGGATTTGAACCCAGTCACAGTTTAAAGGGATGCTTTTTTTCGGCCACGCCACATTGCCCTGAATGACACAGATTTGCACATTTTAATTATGATTGAGGTTTTCCCCCTCCCACCTCTACTATGAGAAAAGGGACACCTCAGGCCATGTTTTACTCAACCACATGATAGGGGAATGCCACCCACGTCTGTAGACAAAGCCCTTTACACATCTCATTTCCTTCTTATAGTAAGTAGCCTGTGAGTGGGCAGGGCAGAGACTGTCCCCAATTTATGGAGGAGGGAATTCGCTGAGCCTAAGTGATTCCCTGAGGTCAGAGAACCTCAAAGTCGTCACGAGGCCGGGACTGCCAGCCTTCAGACCCCAGCTAGAGCTGAACTTGAGGCTGAAAAGGTGTTCGGCTCCAGGAGTTGATTCTCCCCCATAAGCCTGTGATGAGAGGAAGAGCACCCTGGCCTCTGTTAACCAGACTGTCTCCCATGAGACTTTCCTGTGTCTGAACATAAGGCCCTCCAGTGTTGTCATGGAGACCCAGACACACCATGATATTGGAAAGGGCCCTCTGAATCACCGAAGACAGCATTTTGCTCAGCGTTACTGTGACTTGCCTGGCTGGCTGCCTGCCCAGCCCGGCCCAGCGTTTCCCTTGGTCAGGAAGGATGTAGAGGTGCAGGGGAGGTGGTCTCAGGTGCAGGGGGCAGAGTCAAAGGTGAGAGGCTACCGGCCCAGGTGGGCAGCTCAGGGTGGGGTCTGCCCTGCCCATCATGCCCATAGCCCTGGACACGGCTCAGGCATAATTTGGTTTCCTTTAACCCCTTTCCATTCTCTAACTGTTTCCAGTCTGGGGTGTAAACTACTGGAGGCCCAGGCTCCTGGCTGCTCTTTCTATCCCACTAGTCCAGCTTAGCCCTGGTCAGTGGAAGGACAAGCCACTTTAAATCTAAAATATTTACAACGCCTGATCCTACTCTGGGCCTTTGCATCCACATCTAGTTGCCAACTTTTAGTGCCATGGAGCCAGAGCCTGTGCCTGACCCCAGCAGCCTGCTACCCATGTTCTACTTGTGTGGGTGGCCTGTGCCCTACTGGCCACTGTCCCCTCTGCCAGGGCACAGAGGGGACCTGAGCCCAACCAGCAGCCTGGCTGAGACCGCAGGCCCACCTGAAGCAGAACTGTACCTTCTTCAGATGGATGTGGTTTTGCTGCTTAATTTCACCACCATGCTTCTTGGCTTACAGAATGTCACAAAAATTCTTTTTTCAAAATCATCTATTCAGTATTACATGGTTAAAAAATAAAAATCAACTCCCCTTTGAATGTCCCTCATAAACATTTTCAACCGAGGTTCTTGAGTTGTCTGAACTTGGCTCCAGGTTGCCTCCTCCTGGTGGCTCTGTCACCTGCTCCAACATGGCTTTTGGTACAACCGCCTTTGCTTATTAAACCTGACAGGGCGTTTACACCTTTGTCCTTCCCACTTTCCCACCTTTCTGGAACCCTCCTCAGGGTTCTGTGCTCTGCACTTACTCCCAGCCTTCCTCCTATCTCTCTGCTACCCCTGCTCAGTCTCCCTTGCAGGCTCCTCTTCCACACCCAGAAGCAGCTAGGGCTCCATGGGATCCCCGATCCCTCCTCTTCTGGTGGGGGGGGGGGCAATGATCGCCTCTCTTGATGAAGTCCAGGACACACTTCTGGCTCTCTTCTTCCTAAGCACCCGCCCCCGCCCCCCCCATCCTGCAGCCTGCCACACACATTTACCTGGCCGCTGCCGAGGTACCTAAATGCTACATGTCTCTGAAATAATTTCTCATTCTTTTGCCCAAATACCCGTCCTGGGGAACTCCCTCTCTCAGATGAAGCCACCTCTATCTCTCCACCCCACACCACTATTCAATGGCTGGGGCTGTACCCTGGTCATGTCTCCCATGAGGTATTTTATCTGCCTGCCCCGACCTCACCCTTCTAATTTATTCTCCACCCAGATGCCTGTATTTTTTTTCTTTTTTTTGAGACAGAGTCTCACTTTGTTGCCCGTGGTAGAATGCTGTTGTATCACAGCTCACAGCAACCTCAAATTTTTGGGCGTAAGCGATTCTCTTGCCTCAGCCTCCCAAGTAGCTGGGACTATAGGCACCTGCTGCAATGCCTGGCTACTTTTTTTTGCTCTTGTTGTTGTCGTTGTTTAGTAGGCCCAGGCCTAGTTCGAACCCACCAGCCCTGTTTGTGACCGGTGCTCTAACCACTCAGTGACAGGTGCCAAGCCTGTTTTATTTTTTTTTAAGGCCCCAATATGATCATGACAGTTTGCTATCCTGCTCTCAACCTTATGCTTCAGAAGAAGATTCAGACTCTTCCAGGTGGCCCAGAAGATGCTGAGGGTCTGAGCTGGCTCATTTTTCCAGCATCCCTTCTCATTGGTTCCATCCCAGAGATGATGCATTATTATTCCAAATGCCTTATGGTTTCTGAGGGCCTCGTGTCCCCAGGTCGGGACTGAGGACACCCATGCCACCACTTTGCCAGGACTAGTTCTTGACCCTCCTCCCGGCTAAGTCAGTCTCTTATGACTTGGTTCATGCACCAACTCTTTTCGGTGGCTGCACAGCCCCAGCCACCTCCGGGTGAGCTGAGGGAGCCCCTGAGCACCCCGCATGCACCCCAACCTAGCACCCATGGTGCCATGTGTCTGCTACCTTGAGAACAGGGTCAGCGTCCTTGTTATTTTGTAACCCCAGCACCCAACACAGTGTCTGGCACAGAAGGGTGTTTGCTCCCTGTGTGCCAGAATAGATGAACAAATGCTTATTTTTTTCTTAATTGCTGAACATTTCCAGAAAGTACAAACACATTTGTGTGAAGAGAAAATCTCTGACACAGAAACTTTCAGTCTTTTGACTGCAAATTCCACGTAGGCACTGGAATAAGAAAGTGTCCTACCTTTCTAGTAACTCAGACCCTGAGCCTCCAAGGACAGCTCTGAAAGAAGAACTTCTGTACGTTGAGGGGCAGCTGGAACTCACGGCTTAGAAGACTTGTGTCTCTCAAGATTTACCTGCCAAGGCAGGGCTCTTGATAAATACTATGTATCACTGCTTCAGGGGGACACTGTGTCCCTAAGTTGAATCCCACATGTGACAGAGGTGACAATATATATTCACCATATTGTGTCCTCTTTCTGAGCGCAAGTTAGAATTCTCGCAGCGGCCACTGGGGTGATGTGGAGATCCTGGGTCTAGATGCCAGGAGACAGGATGGGTGAGCAGGAGATGGAGACTGCTTCTGGGCCTGGCCCTTTGCAAACCTCTTCTGTGAACCTCAGTTCCCTTTGCCTGCCATGGCAATCTTGGAGCCCACGTCTTCTAGATGGAGGAGGGTTTCCCTGCCTGTATTAGACTTTGTGTGGCTGGGACACAAATTTCAGTTGTGATAAGGCACTGAGACTGGTCATGTATTTGTTACCTATACACAGCTTGGCCTGGTTGGACGGAAACAATAAATCAGGCCCTGTAATCCTGCAAAACAATACAACCTCACACATTGCCAAAGAAATCATCTTCCAGCTGGCAAGGCGGGTAGGCAAACCTGCAGCTCCTTGAGACATGCCCAGAAGGTAGCAGAACACACTTAGGAATGGGTGAAAGGGCGCTCTTCAGATGCCTGTAAAACCTCTTGGCTTGCTGCCCCAAGGATCCCCTGCTGGGCCACACCGATGCCCCCTCTTGATCACAGCTCCCACGCATGGGAGCCGAGCTGAGCCCCAGCACCCCGCATCCCTCTCCACACAGCCCCCAGCCTGCCGCTCACCTCTTCAAGTCCCCTTAAAATGCCAGAGAGAAGAAGGCGACCAGGCGTCAGGACCTGCACAATCTGGTTGCAGCCTCTGTATGTGTATTCAAAAATAAAGGTCAAAATAAAGGCCTACCAGCCTCCTTCCGGGGAGCTTTGTCCCTCAGTTTAATTTCCCCTTTCCAACGGCACGATGGGAGGGCGGTGCACAGTTTATCCTGAGTGAGCAGCACAGTGACAGCGCCAGAGGCGGCAACTTTGGTACTTTCCGCTGGGCATCGCTCCAGGGTGCCAGAGAGGTCCTGTGTGCACACCCAGGTAGTGCATAGGGTGGCGTTGGGGGAGGCGGCGAGGAGTGGTCGTGGTGGCAGAAGGAGGCTCTGAATGGACCAGGTGCTTCAGATGAAACCGGCCAAGCAATTACAGACAAACACACACAAAATGCTCTCTTGTCAGGGTGAGCCCCTTCCTGGCGGGCTGCCTGTGAACCGGCAGAGCCTGGCATGGGGCCCTTCACCGGGGTGGTGGTGTCTGAGCAGCAGCATCTCCTCTGTGAGGGGACCATGTGCAAGGGCACTAGGACTCGTGCCCAAGTGGGGTTAGCACCTTGCCAGCGCCTGTTATCACACCCACACGTGTGAGAAAAACCCTGAAGTCTCTAGATGATCCTGTGTTCACGGGTGGAGGCAGGTCATGCCCAGAGGCACGTCCTGGGTTGGATCTGAAAGGCTCCCAGTGGCAGGCGATTTGTCTGCAGACATGGCTCCGGACCTTGGGATGCTGGGTGCAGCAAAGGTGTTTCTCCACTCCAAGCATGTCCTTTGCATGGCCCTGGGGATGTGGCTAGGAGGGAGGAGGGCAGAGGCCTTACACTCCCCAGAGGAGGAGGCCTGTGTGCTGCTGGCCTGCAGTCTGCCCTGTGCACAGGGCCTCCCAGTCACATGAGCCTGTGGCCTCCGGGCAGCTCCGGGCACACCCCAAGCTATGCTTCCCAGCTCCAGGCTTTGCACTCGGCTCAGGAACCCGGTTCCGTCCTCTGGACCCCAAGTCCCTTCTTTTAACATGTACCTCCTCTCCTTCAAGAAGTCATGAGGGGGGCAGGGGACGAATTCTTTACAGAATGGAAACAAATGTGGAGAACTGGAGGAATGTGGGGTCAACTCGCCACCACCACACGCCCCTGATGAAGCGCTTCTCTGGATGTTTAGTCATTGACCCTGCTGCCACCCAGCGGCCCATTCAGAGCCACACTTGTGCTCCTATGCACACAGGTGCACCCCCAAACCTAGGTATGAAGTTCCCTAGTATGCCAATTGTAGCAGTGCCACACCCACTAGCGCTGGGGAAACCATAGCCATGGAGCCCACCTACCTCACGATTCAGAGAGGCCCTCGGAGTTGGTTCAGGGGCCAGTGCCTGAGTGTGCCCAGCAGCATCCCAGGCCCCTTGAGAAAGGTGTTTCCCTTTCACCTGGGGCTCCCCTGATGGCTTGCCTGACTGGAAAGTGTCCCCTATCTAAAGGGGCACTCACCTGGCACCTGCCTACATGTACTTCCCCTCGGCTCCCAGATCATTAGAAGTGGACAAAGTTGGCAGCTTGCTGCCCTGCTGGCAGATGGGGCAAGTCCAAGTGTGGCAGGTGTGGTTGGAGGCCAGCGTGCCCAAGACAGGCCGGAGTGGGGGAGCGAGCAGCCTGTACCCAGAGGCTCTCCTAGTTCCCTTGCAGGAGACAGGTGTTAACTAAGAACAGACCCAGGACGATGAAATAGCCTCAGTCCCTGGCTTCCAGCTCTTTCCAAGCCTTCTGCCATTGCCTATACCTAGAACCCTCATGTCTCAGCAAGAATGGGGCAGGCTCAAGAATGGAAGAAAAAGCATCCAATGTACACAATGAAACCTATTTCATATGAAAGATATAACCTAATTATAGCCCAAGAATATGGGGAAAGGGGAGAGGGAGGGGAGTGAGGGGAGGATAGGTGGAGGGTAACGGTGCATATTACAAGGGTGCATGTGAAATTTACTAAATGTAAGATATAAATGTCTTAACACAATAACTAAGAAAATGCCATGAAGGCTATATTAACTAGTTTGATGAAAATATTTCAAATTGTGTATAAAACCAGCACATTGTACCCCATGATTGCATTAATGTACACAGCTACGATTTAATAAAAAAAGAAAAAGAAAGAAAGAAAGAAAGAAAACAAAAGAATGGGGCAGGTTTCTGGATGAGGATGAGGAAACTGTGGAATATGAAACTGGGTGTGGTCCAGTGTCTACTGAGGCCTCCTGAGCTAGGTGGCCCAGGATCTAGGAGGATGGTCACACCCTGGGCCCCCAGGAGACGGCAGATTGGTGGTAGGGAGGGCATCCTTGCTGACCATCTGTGGCATGGGGACCTCATAGCCCCACCCTAGGGCCTTTCTCCATGGAAGGGCTTCTCCCTATAGCTCAGGGGACCATAATGGCACAGGCCCACCCTTGTGAAAGGCCAAGGATGCTGCAGGAGGAAACCACCTGACACCACAGGCTCAGCCCCACTGCCCAAACTGTGTCTCTAATTTCTCACCAGCTGGTGGGGCAGCTCAGTCCCCCGGACACTTGCTGGATACTAGACCAGCATCTCTGCTGCACAGATCTGCCTAGAAAACCCTCGCAGTGAATAATTCATGAGTAAATAATTATGATGCCATGTGCCACAGCATGTTTGTGTTGTCTGTGTGGGGCTGGAGCACAGGGGCCAGTGTCCAGGAGCCTCGGCACTGGCCTGAGAGTCCTTGCTCACCAACACCCAGGACGTGCGGGCAGGGTGGCTGGTGGGGTACGTCCAGTGGCAAGCTGTGTGTTCTGGATGCTAGTGGTGGCCCTCCCTATTAACATGCGCCGTGTGCACACACTGCACTGGATCACAGGTGGCTAATGACCCTGTCCCCATTCCTATCATTAAGACACGCTGAAGGAGTGGGCGGCTGGCTGTGAGGGCCCCGAAGGCGTGATTAATCCACAGGAAGGCAGTGAGCCCGGCTGCCCCCAGACAGGGGGGCTGGGATGGCTGGCTGAGGAATGAGCTGCAGCCCCTCCAGCCCCGATCAGAAAATGTATGATTGCCTCATTTGGGGGAGACGTGCTGCCAAGTGGATTGGAACAGTCCATGCCTGTCTTTATTATTTTAGTTTCCCTCTCTGCATCTTTTAGCCTTTCTTCTGGAGCAAAATACTAAACAGCAGCCAGAACACCATCTTGGCAAATACAACACAAAGGAACTCTCTGGGTGCTTCTGGAGAAGCTGGCTTGGCCGCCACTTAGCGTGGATGTTCTTGGGAGCTGAGGATGCCCCTTGGAAATGCCTTCGTGCTTCCTGGGGCAGGGATGGGTCCAACCTGGCCCCTCCTGCAGGAGGCCTTCCCTGACAAGCTCTTGTTTCCTGGAGCTCACAGAAGCCTGACTTGCCAGCCCTATGACCGTGACAGACAGGCACGTTCCTCTCCCCATGGGAGTTCTGACTTGTCCCTACAGACAGGGCCACTTCTCTCCCGCCATTTCCTCAACAAGAACAGGGCTGGGCACCTGGAGAGGGTGGTGCATTCAGGAAACATCTGCTAGACCCAAATGACAAGCCCCTTCGAGCACGGAGCCCTGGGTAAGGCTGGGACTGGGCGAAGAGAGCGAGGTGCCTGGGGTGGAAATTTTAGGAGGACACCCTTTCAGGAAGCACCTACCTGTGCACTGCCCTGAAGGGACGACTCCCCCAAATAGGCCCCAGGCTCTGCCTCTGAGTGTGAGGCACTCCGGGGAGGGGAGATGCAGGTGTTAGTAGACTCTCTGAGTAGATGTGGCATGTATGGGTTAGGAGGAGCTGAGTGCAGGTGCCAGCCTGGGCCCCAGGCCGGTGTTTAAATCCTCGGGGCTGGCAGAAGCAAAAAGCCCTGGAGGACCACAGCTAAGCCAGCCTTCTCCTGTTCCCTCTGCAGGATAAGTAACCTGAGGTGTAGTTTTATTTTCAGTCCATTTCCTTAAAATCTCAAGGCCCCAGGTGAACTGAACAGTCTTTGTTGTCACATTTCATCTCTGCTCGGAAAAGGCCCTCCACCTCCCCTTGCTCAGCCACGCGGGACCACCAGCCCGTGTGACATCCCCCTTCCTGGCCCTCAGTCATCATTGGCCACCTCACCATCAGGCCCCACTCAGCAGGGGCCAGCGTGGAGACTGCCCAGCCTGGGCCTGTGGCTGGAATGGCTCTGTTTGGCCCTGCTGCTGAGCAGCCAGAAGGTTCCAGCAAGACCTGCTACAGGCTCCAGGGTCTGGACTCAACTAGGCAGCCTCCATCAGGCCCTCCAGATTGGGAGGAGGGGGGTCAGGGCTGCAACAAGTGACAAATCCGATTAGAAACCAGAACAGTGACCTCTGATCTCTGCTTGCATTTCTGGGCCTCCTCTGTGGCATCAGATGTAACAAAGGGCTTTAGGGTATTGTCTTTATTGTTTAAAGACAGCGGGGAGCCTGCTCTCTCCAATGCCAGCTGAAGATGCAGGCATTTCCCAGGGCTTAGCCTGTCCAACGCTTTGAGGACAACACAGCCAGCAGAACTGAGGTCTTCCTCTACAGCAGTGGGTGCATGCTTTTGGCCTCCAGAGAGAGTAGGGAGGGCCGCCCCATCCTAAATGCCCAGCAGTGGTCATTACAATGGCTGTAAGACCTTACAAGGCCCTCTATCTTAACCTTCTTTCCTGCTTTATTGAGGTATGATTAACAAATAGCTGTAATATTTATCGTATGCAACTCAATGTGTTTGAGGATGTGTCCTCACTTGAAACCGTCAAGCCATCGCCAAGATCACTGTGACTGCCACAGGTGGCTCCAACTTGGTCAATTTCCCTCTGCTTCTCCCTCTTTTTTTCCCTTTTGTAGTAGGAGCGCTTAAATGGGGAGGGGAGGGTCAAAAGGTGTGATGCTTCAACTATGTAAAGGAAATAGGATTTGGGGCTCTCCTGCACATCCCGGGACCTGTGACTAATAACACTGTGCTTGTAGTGTCCACTTCAACACGTGCAGAGGGGAGTCTTCCGGGAGGTGCCCTTACCACACCTTAGAGCCACCACATCATTTGCTTCACAACATCCCAATGGTGTAGGCAGGTGAGCGCTGACCTTGCATTTTATAAAATAATTTTATGGCTGAGAAAAATGAAGAGGATGAAGCCGAGAGATGGGGGTAGTGGCCTGCGTTCTCCCTACTCAAAGTGTGGTCTGTGGACCAGTAACATGGGCATCGCTTAGGTGCTTGTTAGAAACGCAGCGTCTCAGGCCTTGCCCCAGCACGACTGAGTCAGAATCTGCATTTTTAACAAGATGAGGAGGTGGGAAGGACTGCACTTGGATGCAGCAGCCTGAGATCCAGTTGGGCTGGGGCGGGGGCCTGGATTCAGCCCTAGGACCCAACTAAGCATTCTGATTCCCTGGTTGGCCCCATGGGACAGACATATTTTTGGGAAAAGCTGTATTCCATAATTTACAAGGCTTAATACATGACCTAAAAAGACAAATGTTCAAAATGCTTTTCTGGTGGTAGGTTTCAGGAAAAATGCCACTGATTCCTTTTCTGGGCACAATTTCTTACGCAAAAAGCAATCTCCCGTCTTGGGAAGGCGGTATGCAGTGCCTGTTTTAGATGAACAATATTAAAAGAACAAGCCTTCCATTTCCCTCCCCTTCCTGTGTGCACCTTTGCTTTGAGAAAATCTGGTGTGGGTTTTGATGTAGTGATTTTTCTTTCTTTTCCTTTTTTTTTTTTTTTTCCAAAAAAGCACACATGATTCAGAGACTTTTCTCGTGGGACTAATTGACTAGGCATTTGTGCTATTGCTCCTGGTGTAAATCATTATAATGGTGATAATGAAAAATAAAAAAGATATTGGAAATGACAGTTGGCAACATAATATCAGCATAAACCTAGGGAGAAAGAGAGGTGTGTATAAATTAGGAGCTCGTAAACATCAGGATCGATGAGGGAGAGTGCGGTTGGATCGCTTAGAGGGATTAACCAGAGTCATCATTACGAATAACCATCTTTGCTCCTTCTGACTCCTTGCGCTTGTGGCTCCGCGGAGGGTGCGCAAGCTGCAGACCGGAGCCCCGTTTTCCCCGCAGTCTTGCAAACACACCAGTCTTCAGAGCTGCATTTTACGGTTACCTCCCTTCTCCAAGCGGTCTTCTCCCTCTCCCAGGGCCGCCTCTCAGGCACACCTGATTATTCCGAATTGTGCAGAATTGACTAATTCAAGGAGCTCTCTCTTCACAGGAAATGGTGTTCATCAGTGGCCCAAACTGATGAATGAATCCTCCTTGGTGCCTGGAGCCAGACCCAGCGGCAAGAGTTACAAAGAAGAAAGACTTATGCATTCTCTCTATTTGGCTGCCAAAAACACTCTTGCAATTTGCTTTCTTCTAGACAAGAGTCTATTCAAAAGTCTATTTGGAAACATTAGGGAACGGCCGTCACATGGCCGGCAGATCATACTGCCGGTGACAGGATATTATCTTCCCTGGGAGAGACTCGACTGCTCTTTTATTTCACCAAGTAACTAGCATCTGGGCTGATGGCTGCAGAATTGCTCCGAGGGCTGGGACATTTAAATCCCAGTACAGAGTGAATGTGAAACCGACAGCCTCTGCCTCTTCAGCAAACTGGCTTGTGGAACCTTCCCCAGCATTCACTGCTCGCCCTGACTTTCTCATTTCCATCTCCCGTGGGACGGGGGGAGGGGGCAATGGCTCCCCTCTTACCTAAATTCCTCCCTGGGGAACCATGACTTTCCTCTTCCCCAGCACATCCCTAGGTGTGCCCCTGGGTTAACATGTGTTCTGCCCTTTTCTAGCCACACCGTACCAAATTCATCAGCCACCTCCTTCCTGCTTACACCCGGCTCAGTGCAACATGCTGAAGAGGTGGTAAGAACAGGGCCTGGCTCCTGCCTCTGGGGAGGGTAAGGCTGCTCAGGAGGAGGGCGCAGTTAGAAAAGAAAAAGCATAAACACATCAGGGACTAGGGCTGGGAGCAGCCAGTCTGGATGAGTAGGTAGCGTAGGTGGTCCCAGAGCCCCCGGCGTGGACCAGCTTCCTGGGGCTCCATTCATATCGTAGAGGAGCCTGTGTCTACCTGAGATGGGAGGTGACATGCAGCACGGCCAAGGACAGAAGACCCAGCCTTGCCTGCCGTGCTAGCTCGCCCTAGAGCTGGCCTGTGACATATCTCTCCTCCACAGAGTCCCCAAAACCCCACAATCCTCACCGGGGCTTCCTCCAAGATCAGCAGAGAGTCCCAGGGGAGGAGTATATTTAGCCACTTGGGAGAGACTTTTGTCCTCTGGTCCTGGCCACTGAGCCCTTGTTTTTCCCACTCCCCTGGCAACCTCAGTACCAGGCTTGTCCGGGACCACAGAGCCTTCTTTGTCCTTGCACTGGGAGCTGCTACCCTATCTTGATGTACTTGCTTTGGATTTTCATTGTCTTTATTCTATGTCCGTGTTTTTAATTTAATTTAATTAAAAAAAAAAAAAGCAGCCCAGACCAGAGGGCAGCCTGTTGCGAGGTTGTGTGTTTTATCACCACCCAAGCATGCAAACGAGGCAGCCTCTGTTGACAAGTTCACATCTCCAGTGCAGAGCTGGCTGTTTGAACAGCTTGTGTGCAGTAATTGAAACATAGATTTTGTTGCCTTTCTGTTTATTTTTAGATTAACCAAGCAGGGATACTTTGCTTCCAGGCTGCCACTTGCACCCCCGCTGGGCAGCCTGGGACCCCTGGCCCCTTGCACACTAGCAGCAGTGAGCACCATGTACCCTCGGGGTCCTCCCCTCCTGGTGTGTCCTTCACCTGACTCTGGACAGGGGTGACCTTCACTGTGGCCCCCAGGGCCCACCGCAGGGAAGCTGATACATGCAGGGTGCCCACCAGCTGTTCCCTAACTCCCAGGTCTTCCAGGACGTCCCCTAGCCCACCTTGCTGGATACTCCTAGCAGCTCTGGGAGGCAAGAGGAGCAGGGATCAGGTACCCTGAGGCACAGAGGTTAGGGCAGAGATGAACTAGAATCCAGGCCTCCCATTACCAGGACATGGGGACTCTACCAGAGGACAGACCATAGAGCTCGGAGAAGATTCACTTGGTCGGTTTTCTATTTTGACCACTTTTTAAGAAATCAAAGTTGCATCAGTATGGAGACATAGTTAATAAACTGCACCCGAAATCTCAGGGGCTTTAACAACACGTGCTTTTTGCTCACGCCATGTGCTCACTGAGGGCGAGCTGGGAGCCCTGTGCCAGGTCATCCTCCAGGGCCCACTGCTGGCCACTATGGCAAAGGGGAAGAGAGTTAGAGAGACACACACTGGCTTTCAAAGTCTTTACTCAGAAGGCCCTGGCCTCCTCGGTGCTCTCATGTCACTGGCCAAGCAGGCCACATGGCCACAGGTAACTTGGTGGGGAAGCAGAATCTATCATGTGTCCAGAAGGAGAAATGGTTTTAGGGGAAACAACAGTGAGGGCAAAGGGTGCCTGTGTGTGTGTGTGTGTGCGCGTGTGTGTGTGTGTGTTCACAGGGTCCCCAAGCTGCAATGCTGTTTTCTCTTCCTTCAAACTCTGAAATATCCTTGAACCTCTCCAGCTTAAAGCGAATTCCTTTGACATTCTGAGATTTTTGTCTTTAACTCCATGAGGCTGACAGCTTCATGCAGACACAGCCTGCCTCCTCCTCATCTCATTGTCCCCAGCGCTCTTCCCTGGGCCTGGCATACTGTGGGGGGGAGTTCGGGGGTGAAAGTGAGACTCTCCCTGAGCTGAACTGTCCTGCAGGAGGGACAGGGCTGTACACACTGGTGCTCAGACCATGTATCTATTCCCACCCCACATCACTAGAAGCCTTACTCCACGCTGCTGCCTCCTCCTGGAAGACTTTCTGGACCTTCCAGACAGCAGGGACAAACACTGGGGCCTCCCTCTTCTCATTGTATGAGACAGGCTGAATCAGTGGGACATCAGCAGCTGACAGGTCTCTTTTTCTTCAACTAGACTCCTGTCCTTCAACTCACTCTCTGGGACCCAAATAGCATTGTTTGTTTGTTTTTTGGGGGGGGTCACTTTTGGCCACTACTTCTGTGAGCAGAAGTGCTGCTGCTGTTCCCCAAAGCCCACACTTCCTGAGCAGACACCATGCATGGCACTGGCCACGGTCTGTGTACGCACCAGCTCTTTTAACCCTCAGGACAAACCTATTGGGAGGTACTTGTATCTAACTGAGGCTGGGCGAGGTTTAAATAACCCTTGAGACCACATAATTAGTAATGGGCAAGGTCAACTCTAAAAATGATCTCATCCCTTGTTTCTCCAAAGCGCAGTCCCCTCTTATGTGGGGGCTTTTATCTCCTATCTAATGCCAAGATTCTCCTCTTCATTGCTTTAGGCTGCTTTAGGCAGGAACCAAGGTGAAAGTCTCCTAGTGAGGAGAGGTGTCACACTCCCCTGAGTCGCCCCCTTCCCACTAAGGCTGCTTCTGGTGTCCCTGGAGTGGCCAGGGAGGGTGGCTGAGGGGAGAGGGGCAAAGTGTGAGCAGAGGCCTCTGTGGGCCAGAGACCCCATGCCGGCTTTTCTTCCTGTGGGGCACTTTTGAAGGTTCTTTGCTGAGCTACCCAGAACGGTCTGTGCCATGCTGCGGCTGTGCTCTGGGTTGGCCGTGATGGCTCACACCCTGGCAGGCTGTCCCCTCGGGCAGGGTCTGTCAGGACATCAGGAGCCTGGCTCCCTGTGCAGCCCAGTCTGTAAGCACGAGTAGCCTTTCCCAGACTACAGCGCTGCTTCCAGCGCAGCCCCGCTCTCCACTGCCCTTTCCAGGCAGCTCAGGACAGCCTTTTGCCTTCAGACACTTCCTAGTCACAGTCAAACACAGTCTCAGTGGTCCCCTGAACTCCAGGGAATGCAAGTCATATGCTTCCACATATTCCCATGTTAGGGTAGCGCCAGGTCCCATGGAGGACTGCTTGAGGGGGTGGTGGGGAGAGGTCCCCTCCTGGGAGGGAGAGAAAACCTCAGCACCCCTCCTGGGTCAGCTGTCTTCTCAGGACAATTATTCTCTGTTAGTTGGTCCTAAGGGCTTTCTCCAGTGTGGGCTGGAGCAGTGGCGAGGGGTCCTGGGGCTGTCTGGGTCCTCTCTGTGATGTGGGGCTGTGGGATCCTCTCTGTGCTTAGCCCAGGGCTTCATTCAAGTCTCCGAGGCAATAGGAACAGTCTCAGTCTGAGTTGACATCTTCTCTAGCTCAGTTCTCGCCTCCTCCAGGAAGTCCTCCTGATGATTCTAGGTTACTCTGGGGCCTCATCCTTTGTCCCCAATCCCGTCTAGCCCTCATTCTGCAGGTCCTGTGTGCCTGATCACCTGCCAAGCTCTAAAAACACGCACAGCACTGCTGCCCTCAGCAGCTGCCTGGGGGGGGGGAACTGTGCTTCTGCCTGCCAGTCACAACCCCACCACGATCACTTGTGAGCAGTCCCCAGCTGTGCAGAGCTCAGCCCCAGGTTCTCCTAAGGGCAAGGGAGTGGGCCCCTTGAGGACAACTGGGGATGACAACGTCAGGGCCCTGAATGGGTGCTGCAGAGCTGTCTGCAGGCTGATCTCAGCTGCAGCAGCCCCTGGAGAGGAAGGGAGACAGCCATCTGTTTATGACCCAAGTAGCCCAGTCTGTAGGCACAAGTGGCTCATTTACAGAGGGCCGGTCTCTGTGGGCACCCAGAGCAGAGCTGGCACCCCACTGTCTGGGGCTAAACAAAGGATGCTGCAGAGGTTTGGCCTTAGATGGGGAGGGAAGAGGGGTGTCCAGAAAAATCAGTGGTCCCTGCCCGAGGCTGGGGGACTCTGGTGTCAGATGCTAGCCTGGCACCATCAGGATGGCCTTCTGGGGCTAGAATAAAAGGAGCTTAGTATTCCCCATGCCTGAGAAGGGGACTGGCCTGGCATTTATTACCTGGCCACATAGGAGGTGACCCATCCCCAGGAGCAGTGTGCTGGGGCCTACTCACCCTGTTGGCTGACAGAGGTGCCTGGTGAATTTCACCAGGGAGAGGGGCATAGCTAGAGACAGAGGGTCCACGGCATCTCCCTCCACACCCAGGCCAGTGCTGGCTCAGCCTCCTGACCTAGGGACCCCTCGCTCTTGTGCTAAGCTTTCCTCATCCAGCTACAAAGAGGCAGCAGGGACGGGACACACTTATTGAGCACCTGCAGTATGCCTGCCCCTATGAAGGACATTTGGATGGTGTGAGTCATAGTACTGCCTCCATTTTATAGAGGGGGAAACCGAGGCTCCACAATTAGGTGGCCACCAAGGGGGACGCAGTAATGTTCTCATGCTTGGCTTCAAAGTCAGGGCACTTTCCACATCCTTTTAGGGCTTTCTGTTGGGCTCAAGTTGTCTACCAGGCCTGGCATGCAGACCCTTCACCTCTAACTGACTATGATTCACTTCACAGAGGTTCCACCCCCTTGGCAGAGAGCCGTGTTTCCTCCTGCCTCCCTCTTGGCCACTCTGCTCTCGGCCTCTACATCTCTCCCCTGGTTTCCGCCAGAACTTCCGACCTCGTCTGCTTCCTTCTTCCTCCCGGCACCATCCTGTCAAAATGCAAGTGAGATCCTTTTACTCTCACCAAGCCCCGGCACTGGCTCCCATCTCGCCCCGAGGGAAAGTCAAGGCCTTAAGAGACCCCGAGTCCTGCACCCACATCCCTCTCTGGTCTCCTGTCCCGTCACCACCCCCACCCTAGCCCGCTGGCCTCCCCGGCAGTGCTGTCTGTACTTTAGTCCCCTCCTGCCTTAGGACCTTGCACGTACTGCTCCCTCGGCCTGGCCACTCTTCCACAGTTGCCCATGTGGCCAGTGCTCTCATTTCCATTGGGTCTCTCCTTAATGTCACCTACTCAGTGAGGCCTTCTCTACCCACCCTTCTGTAAAGTGGTGCCCCTACTGCCTTCTCCCAGACGGCGCAGCGTGCTTCCTTAGCTTTCTCCATCTCCCCTAACCTGGGATGGGAGTTCCACAGGGCAATGCTTCCTTGACTCATTCATTCTCCGTAACAGCTCTGTGAGGCAGTTATTATGGTGGCTGTCTCTATTTCCCAGATAAGGAAGGTCAGGGACCTGCCCAGAGTTACCAGCTAGAGCATGGCAGAGGTGGGCTGAGAGCCGTGTGGCTCCTGCTATCACCAGCACCGTCTCCACCTGCCAGCTCTGTTCGCTGCTGCGCCTCGGTTCGGACAGTTCCTGGTCTCTCTGAGGCTTCCTAAACAATGAACGCAAGCACACTGCAACCCATGTCAGCCTGGCTCTCATGTTGTCTTCCCACCCCGTGGACTCTGACATCCTGGATAGAGGCCTGTTCTCTCCTCCTACCCTGCCCTACACACCAGGCTGCCCATATCCGATGGGGGCAGCATAGGAAATGTTCAGGAAATGAATTCTTCCTCGTATCTTTTTTTTTTTTTTCTTTTTTGAGACAGAGTCTCATTTTGTTGCCCTCAGTAGAGTGCCGTGGCCTCGTAGCTCATAGCAAACTCCTGGGCTCAAGTGATCCTCTTGCCTCAGTCTCCGGAGTAGCTGGGACTAGAGGTGCCCGCCATAACGCCTGGCTCCAGCTGGTCTCTAACCTGTGAGCTCAGGCAATCCACCCACCCAGCCTCCCAAGTGCTGGGATTACAGGTGTGAGCCACTGGGCCTGGCCTCTTCCCTGTATCTTAAAGTGGTCCCCATGGCAATGGGAAGGGATAGCTCAGGATAGTTGGACAAAATATCTTCCTCAGAATGTGGTTGCGACCCGTACATGGGTCCCACTGCACTCTCTCCATCTACTCCCACCCTGGAGCCTGGAGAGACCACAGGGTGGGTGCAGGTGGTGACATCACGGCCCCAGTCTCCCAAGCATAGAGACTAGCATCGGAGCACTTGGAGGGAACAGCCAGCTCTCCCCCAGGAGCCTACACACCCTCACTGCAATTCCTTTGAGGAAAATTACTCAGGCAGCCATTTATTAAAACACAACTGCTCCCGAGGAGGCCTTTCGGCAGTGGAAATACCAAATAGCTTTGAAGCTCCAGCGTCCCAGAAAGCGAGGAAGCGGCTCCTAGGCACTATCTGACTTTTAATCTGCTTGCTCTTTCCCCCATCTGGAAGGTCTAATGAAATGTTACACGGGGAGGAAACACAGAAAAAAGTTCAGAGGGGAGGAACATAGATTTAATTTCTTGCCTTGGCCTGTTATTTGCATAAACCTCAAGGGAATATCCAGTAGGGCAAAGAGAGGAAAAATAACAATATCTTCTAACAAATCTCCTTGGCTAAGGGGGCCAGGCATTGTGCTTGAAGAATGACTACAGTTTGCATTTAACCCCCATACACAGTCTGGGGAAGGACTTTTCCTTGCTGTGTCTGTGGCAGAGGCCACTGGTGTCCCCACATTGGTGTCCTCCTCTCTCTTGGTGACTGCAGGCGACTGCACCCCTACTGGGGTGACACAACGAGCCCTTACCAACGTGGGCAGAATGTGATTGCAAGTGACCTGGGTTCCTCTGGACCTAGAAGGTAAGAGCAGGGATGTCTTCTTCACTGTCTCTCTTTCCCTGTCCTCTGCAAAGGAGGACGCGGCCCAGATGGCAGGGCCACACCACACCAGAAGCCTTGGTCCCCATCAGGCTTGTGGGGCAGACCTGTTTCCCCCGACCCACCCCAAACTGTGACCTGAGAAAGAAATGAGTTCCTATTGGATTTGGTCATTGCAGTCTGGGGTCGTTCGTTCCAGAACTTACCCTGCCCCAACTAATGCAATCTTAATTTTACCCGTGAGGAAAGAGAAGCTTAGAGAGTTGAATGTGACCTGCCCAAGGTGTCCCATAGCCAAGATCCAGCCAACTAGGAACTGTCTGAGTGTTACCTAGACCTGGTTTCTCCCCTAGGTAGCTGTTCTGCGTCCATCCCCCAGGTCCAACTCTACAGGGCTAAGCAACGTGTAAGTGGTCCAGGTGAGGCTCCTTGAAGATCAAGGCAGAAGAGGAATGCTCCTCCCCTGCCTCCATCCTGGGGAGCGAATGCAGGGAGAACAGAGGCTGGACATTGGTTCCCCGGAGACTGGCTCCTTCCAAATGCCTGACAAGCCCCAAGGATAGCACGTGCTTTGCAGAAAAGGTCAACTCCTGAAAGCAGGAGACTCAGCAATTCCCCAAATAGCCGAACCCTGAATGCGGGCCATCCCCATCAGAACAAACATGCCCCACGGAAACAGAATGAGAGAGACGGGGAGAGAAGCAGAGATGCCCGAGAGGGAGAGCCTCCCTGCCAGACCTTGTTATAGCCGGTGGGTGAATCCCTGTGCAGACTGCGCCCTCTCATCTGCAGAAGCCTCCCTGGGTGTCCAATCTTCTAGGAAGGCAGGTCTGTTGGGACTAAAATAAGTCCTCTAAATGCCTAGCTCATTTTTGTTCCTTATTAAAAACACGCACAGAAAAAGATGCAATTGGGGAGAGGATGGGAACAGGACTAACCAGGGAAGAAATATGATTGCTAAATTCTGAGAGGCTATTTCAGACAAGATCTCAAAGGGATGGAAATTAAAAGAAAACACTGCCACCACCTTGGTTGTCTGACTCAGCCATTTAGACTTCCTAATGCTGCTTCCCAAGGCCACCAGTATGACTACAATGACTTAACAACAGGCAGCCACACCCCATCTCCCAGGAGTGCTAATTACATCCTGGGATTAACTCTTCAGTCTGCTAGACAGTTCTAGCAGCCGCACCGCCAAGGCCACTGCCAAAAGCTACGTGAGCTTCTGGAAGGAAGACACACCTACTGTTTCCTGGGATCTGGACTTGGGGCCAAAATCACAAACCCTCCTGCACAAGAAGAAGCCACCAGCCCTGTTGCTATTCACCTGAAGCACCAATTATGTTTTCTTTTTCTTTGGCTTGAATTTTTTAAAAAACATACTTTCAGTTACAAGGGGCTTGAGCAAAGATGGAGAAGGCCAGGAATCCTGGGAGAGTTGTGGCCTCTGACAGCCAGAGTAACCCTGTGTTGCCGGTCAGCTCCTGTCTTGCTGTCCACAGAACGGCTGCCCTGGCCAGGCAGTCAGAATCAGGTCAGCGCTGTGAGCACCAGCAGAGGTGAGTTTGGCCAAGGGCTGCCCCTCAAGGAGCCTGCAGTTGAGCAGGGCTGGACCGATCCTCAATAAGACAGGCTTAGACTGTAAGACAGTAAGGAGGCTTCTGCTGAGCACGGCTGTGAGCCCCTGCAGTTCTGGGACCTGGTTCTCCTCTCTGGCCTTCCCCACAGGCAGGCATAAAATTACCCATCTTCCATTCACTCATCTACCCATACACCGATTTCTGTCCATTCATGCATCAAATTTGTGTGAATGGCTATCTATCTGTTCAGATCTTTCCAGGCATCCAAATGGATGCGATGGTTTGGGTGTTCTGTCCCACCATCGGGGTGGGCACATGACCAGGCTGGGCAAATCAGGCTGCTCTTCCTCCCCAGCCATAATCACTGATTCATGGTCCATGACCCAAACAGATCCAAATCCCTGAGATATGCCATAGGTTCCTGTCTTCATTCAGGATCATGACCAGTAAGGATGCTGTGAGCTGGAACAGCAGCCAGCATCTTTCCTGGCCATCGGGGGATGCGTTCTGCAGAGCAGAGGATGCAGCCAACATAGAGGGAAGCCCAGGAGATGCTGGCAAGTTCTGGTAGTACATGAATTACTGGATCTAGCTGAGCTGGAGCTTTGTTACAAGAGCTAACACGTTTTCTTTTATGCTTAAGTAGGTGTGAGTTGGGCTTCTGTATACTGCAACCAAAAGAGTTCTAGGCTCTGGGGTTAACTCTTCAGTCTGCTAGACAGTTCCTACTCTCCGAAAAGGAATTCATAGTACAAGGACACATCTTTGGACTCTTTGGGAAAGATGGTGGTTTCTGAGAGAAAGTGAGGCCAAGAAAGATGCTCCATGTTAAAGGAGAGTGGACCAGCACTGTTCAATGAGATTTTCTACAGTGCTGGAAAGACTCTATGATCTGTGCTCTCCAGGAAGGGAGCCACCAGGCTCCTGGGGCTACTGAGCACTAAAATTGGCCAGCGTGACTGAAAGGGGGAATTTTAAATTCTATTTAATTTTAATTAATTTAAATAGTACATCTGACATGCCCATCATGGATGAATGGATAAAGAAGCTGTGGTACGTAAACACATGAATATTATATAGCCCCCCAAAGAATAAAGTCCTGCCATTTACAACCACATGGATGGAACATTATGTTGATACTAAATAAAATAAGCCAGGCTACGTAAAGTCAAATCTCTCATGTTCTCACTCATACGCTAAATTTTAGAAACAATTGCTCTTATGGAGGCAGAGAGTGGGATGGTGGTTTCTAGAGGTTGGGAAGGGCCGTGGGGAGGGGAGGATAAAGTCGATGTGGTTAATGGGTGCAAAAATGTAGTTAGATAGTCAGATAGAATGAACAATATTTGATAGCACAACAAAGTGACTATAATCAACAATAACAGGATACACTTTAAAAGTAATCATGAGAGCGCAGCTGGAACATTCCTAACACAAAGATGTGATAAACGCCTGAGATGATGGACACCCCTATTACCCCGATTTGATTAATCCACATTGTATGCCTGTAGGAAAAAAGTCACAGCTACCCTGTTGTACAACTGTTATATACCCATAATAAGTAAACATTTAAAAAATTAAAGAAATAAATAGCTCCCCTGGTGAGTGGCTGCCGCATGGACAGTGCAGGTGTGGACCGAGGCCGGGTAACTTTCTCTCTGTGGACCAGAGAGAAAGAATGAGGAAGAGAGAGAACTTCTGAGGCCTGGGATAGCACCAGGAACTGGGCTGGAGGACAGGGAACTGGAAGCTGGAAGATCTGTAGGGACCCAGGGGCCCAGGGGAGGACTGAGGAAGGTCTGGGTTATGGTGGAGATGAGTGGGAGCCAGAAATGAGAAGCTCCAAAGGGGGAGGATGCTGGCACCAACTCTCAGGGCCACTGGTTGGCAGGTGCACTCGCGGAAATGAGGAAGGCAGAAGAGGGTGAAGGTTTGAGGTGGAGAGACAATGGGACCAGGGTTGGTTAGGAGGCAGCCGAAGCCTGTAGAAACAAGCTTTTGGAGTCATCAGGGTTTAGGGTCCAACTGTGGAAAGAAAAGCACAGCAAGGAGAATACTACCACGAAGAGGCTGGAAAAAGAGAAGGAAGAAATGCGACGTCAGAAGGAGTTGGAGGAGGCAGGGTAAGGATAGTATGGTGTCCTCGGAGGCTCAAAATTACTACTGAAAGTCTCATTTTTGTTACATGTTGCCATATTTTTGAGAAAACTGAAATTTATTCCTTTCAATGCCCATTCTTAAACAAGGACAAAATATTTTAGCCATTAAAAGATAAAATATTCTGAAATACAGTGCATATGCTGTCTAGAATTCAATGCAACAAAGATACCCCTGGCTGTCAGACAGCACTGTCACCAGGACTGAAGGATCCAGTGCCCCTACACTCCTTGGCCCCAGGCCGTGGTGACTTCTGTGGTGTTAGGATTTGGTTTCTGGTACTGAGAACTAACGTGTAGAAAAACAGAAGCTTTCTGTGACAGCCAACCCCTTTCAGAATGACAAGTGTCCTTCCTGAATGTCAGGCTCCTTTTGTCAACACAAAGGTGGGTAAGCCCATAGACACGCCCCGGGTTTAAGTGCATTTTCTCCTGTTGACTCTCTCGGGCAACATGTGACCTCAACCTGACAACTGTGGGGGTGGAGGGCATTTTACTTTATCACTCCAGCGACTCCCAGCATCACGACTGGGGTGACCCTGTTGTCAAGACCCAAGGGGCTTGAGCAGCAGAAATCAGAGCTCATTCTGAGGGCCACAGCCTGCTGTCAGGGTGAGTTTGCTCCCAGCCTGTATTTCACTCCTCTGCATTGCTTCATCTCTGCCCAGCCTCTAGCAAAGTTCTCAGCTGCCCTCATCTCTCCTCACCCCTCTCCTCACCCTTGCTGGATCAGGAGTCAATGAACTTTGCTTTGAATTTAGAATCCATGTAATCAATCTTACAGTCAATGTGCATATAGATATTTTAAACCATTCTGAATTAAAGCCTGAGGGATTGATGATGCAGAGAAACTGAGATTCCATGCACACTTTTGGAGATCCCTATTTGTTCTGTCAGCCACTCAGAGGTGCCTTCCAGGCTTCCCTCCATCTAGGCTCTAAAACTCTGGGAGAGGTTTCCAGATTGGTGAGAACTGGTGGAAAGAGCACAGGCCCTGACACTCTACCAGCTGAGAACACCTTATTCTGAAAGAGATCAATGGCACATATTGTCACATTGTCAAAAAGCTTGAGGACAGACACTACACTCTGGAGTTAGTCCTGCTGCGGCCCAGAGAAGTAACAGAGTGACATATTCCACAACATGTCCCTTCCTACAGCCAAAGACCATCCTCCCTTACGCACGCCTTGCCCCCGCCAGTCACAGGCACACTCCTCCAAGTTCCAGCTTCCCACATGCAGTCTGGGATCTAGGTGGCAAGGACTGCCAGCGGGTGACAGATAACCTCCTTGTTGAGGGTCTAGGCAAAACTCTTGGGTGTTTTGGTAAAGATAAAACAGAATAAGAGTGGGGCCAAATGCATATGATGCAGAATTGGGAATTCTAGCTTTGCCCCCATGCCATCTGGCCTCCTTGTAAGTGAAACTGATGTCACACATCTTGTTTCTCAAAGTGTGCTCCTAGGACCACCGGCATCACTGAGAGCTTGTTGGCAATGTAGCCCTGTTGGGAAATGTGGCCTTACGTGGTTCTTAAGTCTGTTTTTGAGGTCAAAGGACTCCTGGAGAAACAAGGGTTCCCTCCTGGTCCTGCCACTTCTTCGTGGTGTGAATTTGAATCAATCTTCTTTCTGCCTTCTGTTTTCCCAAATGCTAATTAGGATTTATCCCAACAATCCACACTTGTTCTACCCTCAAAGTGAGGTCTGCAGGTAGTGCTTCCAGAGAACTCTCTTTCACTGACAACAGCCTCCTTTTCTCTCATGGACAAATCATCATGGGATTTGGGAAGTATTTCCTACCATCATGCAGGATATGGCACGAATTCTGACACCCTCTGTACATATTCCAAAGCTTCCAGTGGCCCAAAATAACAAATCAAGGACCTGATGAGTATCACGAGAACCCAGCCTTCCCATCCCTGAGACCTCCCTTCTCCTTTGCCCCCCAATGTGCAGCTTCTGGCAAGAGGCCAAGATCCAAATGTCCTAAATCTCAGTAAAGAGCAATGGGCCACCTCTTCCCAAATACCCAGATAGGGCCCCTGTTTGCTTTAGTCCAGCAGTCCTGTGCTCCAGTTCTGCCAACAGCTGAATCCTAGTACATTTTAGTTCAGAGTGTACAACAACTCTGCATTGCAAGCGCTAATGCAGCTGACATAACACCGGGCATGAGTGGTTAAGCAGCATGCTCCCTCCTGTTCAGTTGTGTTACAAAGAGAGTGTCACGTCTCTGCCCAAAGCAGGAATCTGCTGCTCAAACCCAATTGCGAGGTTGCTCTACATGCCCTCCCCTGCACTGCAGCAGTCAGGAGAGGCCAAGGGGGGAGCAGATCCTTCCCTCAAAGCCACAGGGTGTCCGGGGAGAATGAGGGGAGCGGAGGCTGTAGAGCTGCTCATGGAGGGCGGCAGTGGCACCTGCCAACTGAATGGTCAGCAGAGCCTGAGGGACACCAGTGGCTCCGAAAGGGAATGTGGAACAAGTGCAGACATTGAAAGCCAGACTGCAGAAAAGTGACACTGGTGGCGGACTAGGGCTGGAGGAGAGCAATGTCCACATGTTGATTCTCTGCAGAGAATAGGGACAGATGGGACCCCATGGAGGTGCTGGCCAGGTGCAGAGCCACCCTTCCCACTACACCTAGAGCAAGGTGGGTGCATGCTCTGTTCTTCACTATCCCATTAGGTAGGAGGGGGAACTAGATTGTCACGGAATGTTGCGGTCCTTCCTTAACAACACGGGGTGTACATTTGTTCACCTCAAAGCTGAGTAAATAATGTGTGGTTTCTTCCCACGGTATGGGCTCAGGCGTTTCCAACAGACCCTCCCTTTGTCCTTTAAAGGCCTGACTTCAATGAACCTTCATGGAGAGCGATCCGGACTCAGAATTCCAGCGCTGTTTTGTAAACACAGAGGTCGGCAACCCCTCGCAGAGCCACTGTGCCAAGGCCTCCCCTCCTCTGAGCGTGAGAAGTGCTGCCTGTGGGTCTGCGGTGGTGACGGGCAAGGCCTAGGCCATGCAGGGAAAAAGCAAACTTGGCCCCTGAGGCTAGGGGGAGAGGTGCCTCCTTTCAGCTCTCCACAGAGCGCTTGCCTGGATGCCCTGCGTGGCCCTGGCAGCACCAGCACCCGGCTCCCTGCTGTGGCATATGCCTGGGTGTCATTCTGGATTATAGGCCGGGAGTAAACCCACCCTGACAGTTGGGCTGCAGTCCATGGAGTGAGCTCTGATTTTCTGCTGCTCAAGCCCAATGGCTCTTGAGGATGGGTCACCCCAGTCATGATGCCGAGAGTCACTGGAGTGATAAAGTCAGATCCTTTCCACCCCTAGGGTTGTCAGGTTGAGGTCACATATTGCCCAAGAGAGCCAAAAGGAGACAATTAAGTTACATCAGGGGCGTGACTATGGGCTTACCCACCTTTGTGTTCACAAAAGGAGCCTGGCATTCAGGAACGACATTTGTCTCTCTGAAAGGGGCTGGCTGTCGCAGAAAGCTTCCGTTTTCTACATGTTAGTTCTCATTACCAGAAACCAATTTCTCAGCGTCTCTGAACTCTGAACTATGAGATGTCAATATTTAAGGCGCCAGAAGCCTGGCTTAAGCCTTGGTTTGTTTTATGTTTATTTTTCTTCCTTTAAAGATTTCTTTTATTATGATAAAATATACGTAACACAAAATTTCCCATTTTAGCCATTTTAAGTGTACACTTCATTGGCTTTAAGTACATTCTCAATGTTGTGTAACCATCACCACCATCTATCTCCAGAGCCTTTTCATCTTCCCAAACTGAAACTCTGTGCCCATCAAACAGTAACTCCCTGTTTCTCTTTCTCCAGCCCCTGGAACCTCCCATTATCCTTTCTGTCTCTATGAATTTGCTCTGGCTACTCCATAGAAGTAGAATCATACAATAGTTTCCTTTTTTGTATGGCTTAACATCATATCCTCAAGATTCATCTAAGTTGTAGTTCGTATCCATCAACGTTGTATTTGCTCTCTCTCTCTTTTTGATAAAATGAGAAAATAAGTTTTTATTTCATCTAATACTTTTCCTTTTTTTTATTAAGTCATAGCTGTGTACGTTAATGCAATCATGGGGTACCATGTGCTGGTTTTATATACAATTTGAAATATTTTCATTGAACTGGTTAACATAGGCTTCATGGCATTTTCTTAGTTATTGTGTTCAGACATTTATATTCTGCATTTCGTAAAGGCTGGATAATATCCCCCCGTTGTATGTTTACAGCACACTTTGTTCATCGGTCCATCAGTCAGTGGATAATGGAGTTTCTACCACGTTTTGGCTATCATGAGTCATGTTGCTGTGAACATGAGCATACAAGTATCCGTTAGAGGGGCTTCTGCTTTTACATTAATTTTAAACTTCTCCCCTTTGGTGAGAAGCAGACCCCACTTGTGGACGTGTGTGGCTTGGCTCTATCTTCGGGCAGGCTAGGGTGAGGTCTCCTGGGAGATGAGGGAGGGTCCTCTGTGCACTGAGGTCCAGCTCAGGACTTAAAGGATTATAATTCCACAAAGAGGCTGCCCTGTTTTCCTCCCAGAGCAATCCTGTGACATGCTGGTATTAGCCACACTTCTCAATGCTACGGAAAGACCAGAAGAGGCACCTGAGCTCCAACCATCTGGTCAGGCCACAGTTTTAAAAATTAATTTTAGGGAGGTATAATTTCTATAAAGTAACTGCCCAGATCTTAAATGTGCAATCTGATGAGTTTCGACAAGTGCATGCATCTGCCTAACCACACCCTGATGAGGATACAGACCACTTCCATCAGCCCAGGAAGCGCCTCTGTGCCAGGTGGCATTTCAGCAGCTGCATTCAGAGCCAGTCAACGCCGCTACAGTGCCAATAGAACTGGGGGACCCAGAAATCCTGGTGGGCGTTCTAGGCTGTGAAATCCAAGGTGTTCTCAGCTCTGAGTTACCACAATAGGCAATTTTTTTTTCCTCTCGAATTCTCAGTAGTCTGGCAAGGGATGTTTTAAAGGACTAAAAAGCACAGTGGTGACAGTACCAGCCACATATTACGAGGGTGGTGGTCTCGAGCCCAGCCAGGGCCTGCTAAACAACAATGACAACTGCAACAAAAAATAGCTGGGCACTGTGGCAGGCACCTGTAGTCCCAGCTTCTTGGGAGGCTGAGGCAAGAGAATCGCTTAAGCCCTAGAGTTTGAGGTTGCTGTGAGCTGTGACGCCACAGCACTCTACTGAGGCAGACATAGTGAGACTCTGTCTTAAGATAAACCCAAAGGACTGAAGCAAAAATGTGGGACCCCAGCTTCACTCAAGGATTTGAAACACATTTGTTTTACAAGCCAGTCTAGGGCACCCTCTTTGTGTCAGGCCCTGGGCTGAGAGCTGCATGGCAGGTGAAGAAGTGTCCCCTAAAGAGCAGGGTAGGGCATCTGGGGAGTCACTGGGCAGAGTGGGAAGAAGGGAGCATCTGGGCTGGAACACAAGTGAGCATCCTGTGATGCTGCCCAGGAATAGATCATCTGGCTAAGGTCAGCAAGGGAAGCTTCTTGGAGTCAGGGGCATCTGAAACTGCCCTTTAAAGAACGCATAAGATTTCAACAGAGGGCAAGAAAGAGAAGAACATTCCAGGCTGGGAAGACACTGGGCATCAACAAAAGCATTAAGATATAATATGAAGCACTATTTATTGAACACTTATCAGGTGACAGGATTGGGGTTAGGTGTTGCCTGTGTGTGATTTTATTTAATAAAAAAATTGTTGACCACGAGTACCCTGCAAGGTGAGTCATATTGGCTGCAATGTGGCTCAGTGACCTCCCAGGTTCACAAAACACCGCACCTGAATTCACCATAAGGTCTGGGCGATTCAGAAGCCCATATTGTCTGTTGATTTTGCCGTGGGAAGGAACACAATGAAATGGGCGCTGCACAGCTGGGAGGTGGGGAAGGAAGGGACTCCAGTTGTCCTGAAAGGCATTCTAAAAATGGGGCGCTTTCAACTACTGGCGGCTCCTCACTTGGTCCTATATCAATTAAAATGTCAAAAGCAATATTACATACCCCCAAAGAGCTGCGTAAACACTGCATTATGCATGCATATATTTCTTTTTTTAACACTACAAGAAAATCTCATGTATTTAAGACAAGGGGGTTAATTAGTAAATTTGTTTTTTCTAAAAGTAGTCTTATTTAGACAAAATAGTCCAAACCAGGTTCACGAAAGTTGAAGGCATAGTTGGCTAGTAATTAGCGTTCATACTGTCCACAGGTGGATCTTCTAGAGCTAGAGAGTGTGTTGTTAGCACAGGACATTCTGTTCCCCACATTGTGGTAAATGCCCCCAATTCTTATTTGCCTGGTTAGTCCTGGTAGAGAGGGCGGTCCTCAGACTGTTACAGTGTCATCCTCCGGCCCTTTACCCAACCTGGCTCAAGTGCCCCATCCTATGTGGAGCTCCCAGGCCTCCTGGCTCCTATCTGCCATTCGAAGCACCCACTGCTTAACTCCTGGGAGAGGCTCACATGTTCTCTGATGCCCAATGTCACGGATCCTGCTGGGCCAGGACCTCGGAGTCTCCTCAGAACCCCAGCCCAGAACATCCCAGCCTTCTTCCAAAGTGGGCAGAATGCTAGCCCCGAACGGTGGGCAGCTCTCAGGCCCCGTTAGTAAATCTTCCTTTCCCTGCTGCAGAAGACAGACATCCCTGGATCCGTGAGTCCACATTAAACCATCGCCCCGGAACAGCCGACCGGCAGCTGCATCAGAGGCGCAGCTCACTCCTACCACGTGGATCTGCATGCATACGCACCCCAGCCAGCTCTCTCGCACACTCACATGCACACACACTCAGGTACACACACGGTTTCTCTGCTACCTCTGGACACCAGGCCTGGGACCTTTTCCTCCCCAGATATCTCCAAACCACCGTGTATGCTCGAGAAGGACTGAGAGCTGTCCTCAGACAGAGAAGCCACTGCTTGGCAGAAAACCTCTTGAACTCCCCAAAGACAGGGTCACACAGCACCTCGTCCTCCTCCACCTGGGGGCTTCTGGGTCCCAGAGACATGGAGAGGGCCCTCCCCTCTTCCCCCAGGCCTGTCCCTGCCAGCTGAGCTCCTCCTCTCTGCCCACGTGCGGCACAGCTGTGAGGCTGTCTCCCTTCTCAACAAAAGTCCAGCTCTCTCCACTTGGTAGTCTGGAGCCCAGCCAATACTCGCCTTCCCCGAATGTGCCTCGGCTTGCAAAGGCCTGCACTGAGCAACCCCCCTGTCCAGACCCCTCTCACTGTGCAGAGGGTAAAGGGATGGCCAATATCCATCTACACGATGAGCCCCGAACCCTTGGTGTCCGAGCTCCCCAGTCCGCAGGCCTCAATCCCCAATTAAGGTAATCTTGTCATCTTCTCACTCCAGTAGTTCATGCTTGAAGGAAGTGTTTGAGCCTCAAAAGAAAACGGGATTTAGATTTTAACAAAGGATCAAGACACAGTCTAATGTTGGTGATGTGGGTCCCGAGCAGGGGTCCACTGGCCTGGCAGGGGCCTGGGCCTCCCCCCGGTGCAGGAAGCAGCATGCAGGCAGAGGGTGTGCAGCCTGCCACACACGCCCCCAGCTCCCACCCGCTCAGTTCTGCTGCAGACAAGCACACTGCAGCCCAGAGCACTTTTTCTCCCTGCCAGGGAGCCGGTGCTGTCCACAGCCTGCAGGAGGAGGCCGTTACAGGGAGTTAATAGAGTTTTAAATTTGTTTTTAAATTTTATAATGTACTTTATCAAATTCAGTGTCTGAGCACAGCATTCATGTTCAGGCCAGGCAGCATATGTCACACTGGCCTTAGCTGTCCCCACCATCCCTCTCTTGGGAGGAAAGGTTAACTCTTTGGGGTACTTGTCAGGCACGGTTCCTACGGGGGACAGGGTCTGTCCTGTGGGGGAACTTCTGGAATGGGAAGAGGAAAGCCTGGCGACTTATTTGAGATGCTTTGGGCACCTTCCCTGATTAAGAGTGGTGAGGTTGTCACCTTGTTGAGGTCCCTTACTGAGGAGGTCACCTGGGAGTCACTGCGACTTGGTTCTTTCAGGACCATGTCTATTAAGGTCCCAGTGTCAAAGGGAGTGAGAAAATACCCAGGGTGTAGATGCGGAGAGCAGTCTGCCGACGAGGGGCAGATGGGAGCGCGTTTCTGCTATTTTTCACCCAGAAGGATTTCCTTTAAGAACATGTTCAGCTGAACTTAGGATCATTATTGTAACTCGGGATCAGTTGCTGCTGAATTGGAAATAAGTGAGATTTATGGGCCCACGGTTTTGTGAAGAAGCCTGGGGTATCAGGGCTTGCAGCAGATCCTCTATAGCCCTAACTGCAGTCAATCTTGCTTTTTATTAAGCTTTAATAAGTGACTTCAGTTCTGGGGAAAGTTCTGGAATAGATATTGCTGGCAAGTGAAACCCTGTTGGTTCCAGGGCGGACGGCAATGAAACAGCTCCCTCCCTGCGGCAGCTCTGATGCAGGGCCCTCAGACTCCACCCCAGGACACCCAGGCCCAGGAGGGAGTGGAAGGGCCCCTCACCCAGCACTCTGGGTAGGTGGGGACGTGTCAGTCACTGCACAGATGCGAGGTGGCGAGCTGGAGCCCCAGCACCCAGGCAGGCCCCATGCTGGCACTGGCCTCCTTTGCAACAAGAGCCCAATGTGCCTGTTTTCAGTTAACTGAACCCACAGGGTGGCTGCACCCTGGCCCCAGCCATTAAGCCACCATGAGGCAATAACTTTCGGTCACTACTGATTTGCGGTTTGTCTGTACTGGTGACTGAGGAGAGAGGCTCTCCAGCCCAGGCTCCTGCTGAGCCCAGAAATAGTCCCAGCTCCTCCTCCACCTCCAGGTATCAATGTGAGCTTTGCAATTCTTAAAACAAACAGTCTGGAACTAGGGAATTAACACTTCTTTGAAGCCACACACCCAATTAAACACCCTGTACTACTTTTCAGATCTTGGGGGACTGTCAACCAATGTCTGTGTCCTCCCAGACAGTGCTCTAACTCTGGCTTCAGACTTCCTACTTCTGAGTTCATGCAAACAGGGAAACCGTGGTCAAGGGGCAAGAACGCTTAGTGGCCTCTGATCTCCCGAGCAGATTCAGAAGCAGATGCTAAGAGCTGGGCCCAGGCGGGATGCAGAAGCCAGGGTGGAGCCTGGCTTGGCGGCCAGGTGAGGGGGCCGGGGATGGACTGGGATGGAGGAAAGAGCATCTTGAGGTGATGGGAGTCTTTTTGCATTCAAGGGCTTGCCGCCTTCCAACTTGCTACTTACTGCATTGAAAAATATTCCACACGATGGAAGAACTATTTTCCAAAACAAAATGCTAGTATTCATCAGGAGGCGCGGGTTGTGCAGTGTGAACAATTCACTTTCGTTAAGTACCATATGGCCGCTGGTAGGAAAACGCTAACATGTTTCAACAGTACAGCTGGGGTAGGGCTCCTTTATTCACCGTGCAGATGGCTCTAATTGACATCTCTCCTAAAACAGGTCTCCAGCATTTCTGCAGGATCATTAGAGTAATTAGTTATTAAATACCATCACCACTTTTAGAGAGGGGGTCTGATCCTTGGCAATGTTCCACTGTGTTGGAACTGACAGGTTGGGAGGATGAGCGTGGGAGGGCTGATGGGAGGGCTCGATGGCTCCTCCTCTTCAGTGGCAGGGCCACAAGAGGACAAAGATTCTGCTAATTCCAGAACAGCCCCCCAGAGAGAACTACAGCTCTAGAGCCAGCCCTGCCTCTTCTTCAGCTGTGTGACCACATAAGCCCCTCCATCGCCCAGCCTCAGTTTGTTCATCCCTTAAATGGGCAAGTACCTTCCCCACCGGCAGGGCTGAGGTTATGTAATGAAGAGCACACACGGGAACAGCCAGAGGACTGAGTGCTGTGGTTGAGCCGGGCTTGATGGCTGTGTTTGGGATCCAGCTTCACTCATGGTCATCACTTTGGTGATTGACAAGCCGTGGCCTCTTAGGACTCTGGCACATAGGAGACGAGGTCCTTGATACTGTGACAAGCAAGGCTTTGTCATATTGTGACCACAGTCTCCGCCACCTTTCCTGCAAATGCAGGTCACCCAGGCTGGCTCAGGAGGCCATCCTGACTGACAGGCCAGAGGGTCAGCAGAGGGGCCCCAGAGCAGCTCACAGGTGGAGGCTGGTCCAAGCCACATGTTGTGTTTGTAGCCAAGAACTGTTACACTCCATTCCCCACAAAGGCCCTTGAAAGTGATCTGGAAACACCACAAAATAGCCCCATCCCCCTGCTCTCACTGTCAGGTACACACATAGCCTTCCATCAGCCGGGTCCATGCTAAGCCCAAGGTTTGGTGGGATGGGTGGGCATCAGGGGTTGAGGTGGGGGAAGGAAAATGAGAAGGACCCTCTCTCACAGGGCTGAACACGCAAGGGCTCAGCAAACCCCACACTGTAGTGTGCATAGTGGTGATGTGAATACAGCAGGCTTGTGAGGTTACAAAGGTGCTCTCCAGCCAGCACCATATACTTGGACCCCAGGTCTTGCTAGAGGGTAGCCCCGCATTAATCTCCAAGAGAGGTCCCCAGTGACAAAGGGCAGATGAGGGTGGCCAGGGACCATAGGAATCACACCTTCACAGAAGGCCTGAGGACACTTTCTTCCCCAGGTCCCCTGCAAGGTCCAAGGGGCTGCCTTGCCCCAGCCTCTTGACACAGACTCAGCACTGTCTTGGCCTTCCACACAACACACGTGCACGGCCACACCTCCAGGCTGGCCATGATAGCACTGAGAATCACACCATGTGGCAAGAAAGAAAGGTGGTCTGGGGATGCCCACGCCCATAGGAGTTCTTCAGAAACGTAAATACATGTATCTAAAGGGTAATATGGATTTAGGAAACAGCCTTCAGTTAGAGCTCAGTCCCCACTGATTGAGGGTTAATAGTGTGACATTATTACTTTAATTTCACAGTCTAATCAGTTTCCTGCTTTATTGATCGAAGGACTAGGAGTAATTGTAATTTTGTGAGGCTGAAAAGTAAAATTCTGGGATAAGGGGATAAAGCGAGGTGGCTCTCTTGGCCTGGAGTCCTGCACAGAGTGCCTGGTCTTGTCCTGCACACAGTCCACTTGACCTGGGCCACATGGTCCACAGGTGACACCTCCAGTCACGTCTTCTTCCTCCCCCTGGTGACCCACACGGAGGGCGCAGTGTTCTCGGACCCCACAGGAATGAGTTACTAACTAGCACTGGAAATGAAGAGAAGCCTCGGAGACAGCCATTGGCCCCAGTGGCACACAAGCCCACACCCCACCTCCGGCGCCATTCTGGCCCCAAGCGGGCTAGGGCCTCATTGTTAAACACCCTCCGTCAGCAGAGCCCCATCTGTGCGATGGAATTTATTTTTTTGTCACTTTTTCAAATCAGAATAGAAACAATTTTTAGTCTATAATTATCATTTCTTTTCTCAACAGACAAATGTTTCCTTTTAAATTGTAGGGCGGAAAAAGCAAAGAACAACATTTTAAACCAAAAAGAAAGACTAAAATTAATTTCTTCTTTACAGAAAAATAAAATACAACAGCTCTTAGAAGCCAGGTTTTTCTTTTCCCAAAAGAGCAACAAACGCGACAGTGTATTCATTGCCACCTCTAATGCCCATTTTCAAGAGGCAAGCCCTGGAGCGATGGGGGCCATGGGGTTTGCTTTGCGCTCTCCGCTCCTGATGTCTGAGTCTGCTGGGGATGAATGGCTCTCCGTGCAGGGAGCTGGCTCAGGTTCAGGGCCTCAGGAGTCAAGGTCAGGGTCTGGGGACCACCAGCTGCTCCTATGGCTCCTTGGGATGTGAGCTAATGCTGGCTCTCACTTTTCTCATCTTGAAAATGGGAGCACAAGCTCTCTTATAAGGTTGCTGGGACGATTCTGTGGGCTGAAGCACTGAACAGATCCTGCTGCTTTCGCCATGCGGTCAAGACCAATTGGATGCATCATTGAGAAAGACTCTAGCACTGTGCTCAGAGGCCCAACAAACTGTAAGTGCCGCTCAGGTGCTTTCTAAGCCTGCCTGCTTCTCCACCCACCCCAGGAAAGGTGGCTCCCCCTGCTGCAGGCTCTCACGCTCTCTTCCCAGACAGAGGAAGCTATGGACATGCGTCCTGGGGTCCTGTGCTTGGTCCTGGTCCTGCCCTCAGGCACACACTACTTGAGGTGCTAGGTGCTACCCCACCAGGGTGTGGGCAGAGGGGACTCTGAGGGAGGGACGAGTGTATGCCAACCTTGGAGGGGAGGAGATGTGGGTTGCATTTAGAAAGAAGCTCTGGGCGGGTACGGCGGCTCACGCCTGTCACCCTAGCACTCTGGGAGGCCGAGGTGGGTGGATTGCTTGAGCTCAGGGGTTCCAGACAAGCCTGAGTAAGAGTGAGACCCCTTCTCTCTCACACACACAAAAAACCCAGCCAGGTGTTGTGATGGGCACCTGTAGTCCCAGCTACTGGGGAGGCTGAAGCAAGAGGGTTGCTTGAGCCCAGGAGTTTGAGGTTGCTGTGAGCTATGATGTCACAGCACTCTACCCAGGGTGACAGAGTGAGTCTCTGTCTTAAGAGAGACAAGGCAACAGAGTCGCCTAAGCCCAAGAGCTGGAGATTGCTGTGCGCTGTGATGCCACTGCACTCTAGTGAGGGCAATAAAGTGAGACTCTGTCTCTACAAAAAAAAAGAACCTGAATTCGGCCAACAACGACATGCACGTGGGAGCAGAAAAAAAAAAAAACAAGAAAGAAAGAAGCTCTGTGTGGCTGTGCAGAGCCTGTTCAGGTGATGAAACAGAAAAGCAGGAAACATGTGTATCCTCTGTGTGAGGCGTTCTGAGCGTCTGGAGCCCATGTTGAGGAGTTTGGTCTCAGAATGTGGCCAGGGCTGCCCACCTCTCTTGGCTGAGGCCCCATCCCCACTGCCCTGCTCTGTCCCCCTAGCAGGCAGGGACGTGGGTGCGACACACATCTACAGCGTGCCACCCCAGGCAGTGCCATCACTGCTGATCTGACTCTGCTACTACTGAGCATAAAACCCTTCAGGGGCTCCCCTTTCCCAGTGCTGTGCTGGTTAATGTTTAACACCGGCTCTGGTGGTGGCATTAGGCAAAAACGACAGAAAATACTCCATCTCTCACTTACAGTGCTGACCAACCTACATGTGTAAATACTCCCCTGTGGCCGTATTATACTACCAAGGTCAAGGTGATGTCACTGAGGGTGGAGCTAGGAAGAGACAGGAATGAGGGCTCCCAGGAGCTGCAGGGACAGCCCCGGCACCCACGCGGGCAGACTGGGAGCCACAAGGAGCCCACGTGGTTCTGGTGGGTAGGGAGGAGCAGGCCAGCAACCCACCAGCCTCCTGTGTCTCTCGCTCTGACCTTCAGTGCCTTTTCCCCACCATCTGCTGGGTCCCTTCCAAACCCCTCATCTGGCACTGGTAACTTTTCACACCTGGCACCACCTCCTGCTTCCTGCAGGCTCTGCTCCTCTCTCCCTGCAGAGCCTGCTTTAGCCACATGCCCCTCCAGGTACCTCAGTCACATCCAGGGCTGTGCAGCTTTGTAGTTCCCTCTGCCCATGCCACTGCCCCTTCTCATGCCCTGAACAGACCCTGCCTGTGCTTCCTTTGAGGCCCGGCTCCCATGCCACCAACTCTGTGATGCTTCCCCTGCTCTACACAGCTCCACATCTGCTGGTACCAAGCCCCACTCTGCACACCTTCCTGCTGGAACAGAGGCTCCAGAGCCCCCTCTGTGACTCCACACCCCTCATGGTGGGTTCCCAGGTCCTTCCTAACCTTGCTTTCCTCCCAACTGTTGCCTTCCTCTGAAGCAGAGGAGGGCAGGCGTTACTGTCTGGCATTTGTGCTTCCAAGGACAAAGTGGCCTGGGCCCAAGGATCTCAGTGATGCCACGTGCCATGGCCAGGTAAGGCCAGCAGGGTGGCTGGTTACATCAGCAGGGAGGGCCAAGTTGCTCCGGGCCACAGTAGGCCTCTCAGGCAGGACAGGCAGAGCCCAAACAGGTGGAAAAGGCAACTGTATGCCCTGCGCACCTGACAGCTTTCCAAAAATAGCCAGTGGGCCCTGGCTCTGGGGCTCCCCTCTGGGCGGAGGCTCAGGGCTATCTGCTTACTGAGTTTCCAAGAGCTGTTGGGGCCAAGCGTGTGCTAAGGCCTGAGGCGCAGGCCGGCCCTGCAACCCCCCTTTGGTCCCCCTGCATGGTTGGAAGGAACTGTCCTTTGGCTGTGGGTCACATGGGAGAGGAAGAGAGACAGGGCAAGAGCGGATGCCAGCAGGCTCTGGGCACTCTCTCTTCTTGGCCAAGGGACCTGCATACACAGACATTCTTTTCAAACCAAGGCTCTGACAGCATTGAACGGAAATGTCACCGTCTGAAGCCACATGGTAAGCAAGAAACAAGAAGAAAGAAATTCTCTGGGCCAACAACCAGAAGTCTCCTATACCCTTCTGGCCCCATAGGCTGAGGCACAAGCAGTGGGCAAGGAAACAAAGGGAAAGTTCTTTCCTTCCGGGCATAGGTCTGGCCTTATCCCCCGCTCTGAGCACTTGAGACTTCTCTGGTTTCTCCTCCCTCCTACGTGTCTAGACGGGAGTGCTTAGCTTCCAGCACCCTGAGGTCCAGGTTTAGCCTCCCCACCTAGCACCTGCACCAGGGCACTTGTCTGGCTCTGGGAAATCTTTTCAAAACAAATCACACTCGTTAAAAGTAACGGTATGTATTCTCATGGCAGCAAATTCTGGAGATCACTTAAGTCATCCCACAGAGAACCAAAGTCTGAGAGGGTTTGGATAAAAAAATTATATGGAGCAAAATCACTTTCAAATAAGATTCCAAACAAATATAAATTGCCTCCTTTCACCCTTGGAAAATGCTTTCCAATTCTTTTGCTGAGAAGCAAGAAAACTGGGAGGCTTTTGTTTTCCTGTAACATTTTCATACCAAATGTTCTCTGCTCACTGTGAAGTCCTTCAGAAACTCTGACTTTTCAACTGGCTTTCTTATTAGAGTGTTGGGAGGGACGGACACACAGCATTCATTGCTGGTCCCGAAAAAGCTGGCCGAGCCAGCAGAGAGCCAGAGAGGTCCTGCTGGCCGCCTGGTCCTTCCACACACCCCTTCTGCACTGAAGGCCACAGATGCCCGCCGAGTGCAGGTTTCTCCTCACTTGGGCTCTGCCAAGATCATGTTGCTGAAATGTGACACTCGCCCTACTGGCTTGCCAGCCGCACGGCCACCCTGGCACCAGCACGCACGCGAGCCGCCCACCCGTGAACCGCGAATATCCATCGCCGTGACTCGCAGCTGCCACCCGGCTTCTGCTGTCGCCACCTCTCAGGAGTCCAGGCAGGATGGCCCAGCATCTCTCGGCTCACCACTCGCCTGGCCTGCCTCCGTCCCTCTGAGCTGGAGCAGGCCCGGTGGTGGGTGCCCGCGCCACCACCATGCCTTCCGCCCTGCTGGCCAGCTCTGGGTTCAGTGCAGTAGAAAGAGATGGGGATGAGGAGCTGGGCACTGGGGCCTGGGTGGGCTCGGCCACCCCCCAAGCACAGCACCCGGCACGCTGTCAACCATTCCAAGAAATGGCAACACCAGCATCTCTTCTACCTGCCCCATGGGGTGTGGGGGGAGGTGTCATGGGGAGAAAAACCCTAGACAGGGAAGGCCTTTGAGAAGGGAAAGTGTGCTGGTAAAAAAAAATTCATTCGCATTACAGAGCAACGCTGCCAAAAGAGGCCCGGAATCTTCTCTTTACGAGATAAGTACTTACTTCAAAGTTCCCCTTTCCTCTTTGGTAAAAGGAGTTGTAGAAGCATGCCAAGTCCAAGCGGTACAAACAGCAAATAACCACTTGGAAGAGAAGCTTGTTGAAATGAGTCTTTGCTGGGGACAAGGCCGGCTGGCAGGCTCGGCCTATAAATCACTGCTCTCTCCTCAGCTTATTGGCTCTTGCAAAGACATGAACTCAGCAGGACTTTGACATTTCTCAGCTCCTACTACTGTGCCCTGCACACAGTAGGTATTTCATCCGTGTTTATTGACCCGAATAACTAGGGGCAGCGGGGCCTGTGAGGGGAAAAAACCACGTTCACTCAAATAGGAGCTTTACTACATGAAGCCAAGGCCCAGGGAAAAATCCAAATCGGCGGTGAGTTCAGTCTGTAGCAGGAGCGGCCACAACTGTAGCTGAAAGGGATGTGGCAGGGGAGCCCCGGGAGGTTGGAATTAACACACGTGCTATATTATGTCTTAGTGGTGATAACACTATAATTTTAGGATTTTCTTAACGGGAGTCCTGCATTCACTGGTTTTCCTTATCAGCACTGGCAAGAACCACAGTTTAGCATTTTTCTCCTTTGCTTTAGAATAAAGGGAGGATCACAGAGGGGTTGGAACACTCACTCCTCACTCTAAAAAATACTTATGCTCCCTTTTTGCTCTCCCCATGGAATGTGGGCCCTCTGTCCCGCCACAGCTCTGCCACTGCTGGCGCCCAGGCAGCAGGCTTCCTGAGTCTGGAGTTTGCCAAACAAAATCCAAGTTGGTGCTGGTAGAGGAGCTGCTGGAAGTTGGGCAGTCTGGAGTGCCGGGCAGTCTGGAGTGCCTCTGCTCCCTCCCACCAAATGTCCATAACCTCCCAGCCAGGCAGGCGCACACACTGGTTCCAACTCTGTTCTCCAAACAAGGCTCTAGCAATGCTCACGTGCTCAGCTCCCCGGGGACTAAGATCAGGGCACCAGACGAAGTCAAGTCCATGCAAGTCCTTACAGCACTAGTTACCTCCATGGGGTGGGCATACTCTGCATAAACTCTATACGGGTGTTGAGAGAGGCGCTGTATGTCCAACTGATGGATATATGGCCTGGCCCTGAGATGGTAGGTGACCATGCCATCTAGAAAAAGTGGACAGTGGAGTCAGGAATAAACATTGGAGGTCCAGACTCAGGGGTTGGGTTGCAGGAGAAGAAACTGCCTCCCCAGGGCTGGGCCTTGGTTTTCTGAGCTCACACTCCAGGCTACCACTGCACTCTGTAGAAAGAGAACCAGAAAAACCCACGATGTCACCATCTTGACTCAAGTCATCACCTTCCCACCCCACTTGGACAACTATCCAGACATTTTTTTTCTATTCAAATGTCAAAAAGGTAAAAGGTCTCTACTCTGCCTAGAAAGAACAGCCATTGTTTCTTTATTCCAAACATAACCAAAGTTCAAGGAGTAATCAAATAGGGCCTTCAAACAAACAAACAAACAAAGCCTTACAGTACAGAAGCTTGATGTTCACAGGAAGTCCCAGCATCCTTGTTCATAGCCAATGATTGCTTCCTTTACACACTATTCTAACAAACAGGTCCATAGCAGGGGTGAGGGGTGTGCTGTTGCTCTAGGTAACAACAAGGACCATACCAAGTTTAATGGGTGAGCCTATCGGGGTGCTGAGAGTCTGAAGAGCAAACCTGCAGTAAGCTCAGAAAGCTTTGGGTATTTAGTTCAGGTGCAAATGTCTTCCTTCCTTGGTGGGACCCCCCAGCATCAACACAGCACTGCATAGCAGAGGACTCTCTGCTGAGGCCACAAACAGGTTAAGGAGTGCAGGCTTTGGAATTTAATAGAGCCTTGGTAGTGACCTTGATGTTCATCATCTGGGTGACCTTGAACGATCTGCTTAAACTCTTGGAGCCTCTGTTTCCCCCAAGAAAAGGGGATGCAAGTGTTATCTTAGCCATGGGGAGGATGCTGCCTGCAAATGCTTAGTGCCTAGGTCACCCAGGGGAGGTTCCCTTGCAGCTGGCATGACGTGGAAGAGGGGAGTGGGTGAGCAGCTCCCCTTCAGAAAGATGTACCCAACACGGTTAAAATAAAAGAAGGTTAGGGCCCAACTCAGGGTAAAAGAAAAATAGAGAGCAAGGTCCAGAGGAGGAGCAGCTGGAAGCGGGTATAAGGACAGGGAAGGAAGGCAACACAGCCCCAGCCCCACAGTCTCTAGCAAGCATCTCTTGGGGTTCAGGCACCCCATAAGGGGGTTGATGTGTTTTATCTAATTTCATCCTCCCAACTTGGCTGCCGCTGTTATAAAGCTCCACTTAACAGATGATGGACCTTAAGTAGGAGAGAAGGCCTTTTCCTAAGGTTACACAGCTCATAGTGGGATTCAGATACAGAATTATCTGTCTCCAGAGCCAGTTTCTTAACCCCTCCTCCACATAGGGAAGAAGTGAGGAAGTTCTTTCCAGAAAGTTGCATGGAGACATGTTCAGATACCAGAGAGGAGGCAGAGAGGGGGTGGCTGCCAGGCCTGAGTGGGCCAGAGGATCTCCGACTGCCCAGCTGACCCTGATGCCGGCACAGGGGCCCCATGGACAGGCTGTACTTGGGGCTACAGAGTACCAGGGAGAAGCCCCAACTCTGAAACCCCTATGTGAAGTCAGAGCATCTGTCCTGCCAGAGGTTTCTGACATAGTTGAGGGCAAGAAAGTCTATCTGGAAACTTCCAGTCCATGACCTTCAAGGATGCTGTGTCAGAGCCCCCTACACTTTCCCTGCAGCTAGGGCCACTAGGAGGGCTTGAGCCCACAGCATTCTTTGCGGTCACATGGAGAGTCCTATGGGGGAATCCCCCTTTTATCCCCCACATACATCTACTCCCAGGCCCCTTGCCCCACAGGTCAGGTAGGGAAGAAGGACACAAGGACACAAGGACAGTCCACCATCAACTCTCAATTCTAATCATCCGGGTTGTGTATGTAGCTTGGGGTGGGCAAAGTAAAATATCTAAGAAGATGAAAACACAAGAGTGAGGTAAAATGAAGGCAGTAATTAGAATCTGCAAATGGAGAAAAATGACAATTGCTGAGACCCCTATATGCATCCTGAACTCTGGTTTATGATAATGTAACATTTCTAGCAATAATATTCGGGGGAAGAAAGAGAGATGAAAATGAACTGAACTTTATTCAGGGATCTCATTACTATCACTGTGGTTCCTTTGCTAAAATACAGAAATTTCTATAATGAGATTTGTGTGGTACTAAGAAGAAATATATAAAAAGATGACCTGAAAGCATGGGAAACTTTTCCATGCTGGGATGCAGAAGCCTGTTTTCCCCTTCAGTGTTGGGGTATGTAAATAGTCCACTGCAAGAAAAGACTGGTGTCATTCACCACCAGTTCCTGCCCTGCCCAGTGGACTCTGGTGGTGCTACGGTCTCAGGGCCCAGGGAACAGAGGTCAGGGCAGTGACTTGACCTTGACCTCCAGTGAGGAGTGGGAAATTCCAGACAGTCCAGTCCTTGGATTCCAACACAGGCCCACACAGTGGGCTTTGTTCTCTCTCCCATCCCTACTCTGGCTCCCAAGGCTTTGTTTTAAGTGGTCAATGAATCACAGAAAGCTGACTGAGAGAGCCCCCTTCAGGCTCCCTTCCTTCCAGCCCTCCCATGGTGCATATGAGGCAACTGGGATCCTAGAAGTTTCAGGCACTTGCCCAGGACCCCACGAAAGTACAGCAGCCAAGCCCAACAAAATTCACATAATGCATACCCCCGGCGTGGGACACCATTTCCAGGTAGATTTGGTCCTGTCTCTCTGCAGTCTAACCCAGGTGGTCATTGACCACCTTCATTGAGACTGGAGGTCTCCAGCCCTGTCCTGTTCTCCATCACTTAGCTTCTCTCCTGGTGGGCAATACTAAAAGGCAGTTCATGCTGATACTTCCTCTGCTGAGGACCCACAAGTGGGTGACAGACACTCCAGTCCTGGGCCCAAGCTTGGCTCTGCCATGGGGTTGGCCTGGGCTGGGCTAGGCTGGGACAGCTGTCTGAAGGCCTTGGCACACTGGCTGGCAGAGAGTTATTGGATACCATGGAGAGTGGTATTCTGGGGCTGAGCTAGCAGGTGGAAATGCTCAACCCAGGAGAAGGAGAAGGAAAGGAGGTGGGGGAGGGGCAGAAGTGGGGTAGGGATGGGCATCTCTAAGGCTGGTGACCAGGTGGGAGCTGGAGCTGGCTGGGTAAAGTGCCCCTGGTGGGGGGCTGGGGAGTGGACGGCCCAGGCCTGGCAGCAGGGGAGCAGGTCAGTTCACCTAGGGGGGGCTCATCCAGGTATGGTGACTGCAGTCCAGGCATAGGCTTCATAGAGCCTCAGAACAGTCTAGAGGCCAGAAAGTGCATTTCAGGGCATGGTGCGTGCAGGACTCCAGGGAACCAGCAGGCTGTCCACATGCTACTCAGTAGCCACAGCCTTCGCTAGGCCCACAGGGCAAGCCCTTCTCTTGGGTTAAGGACATCCTGAGAGAAGTCACTAATAAAAATAAATCAATTTTCCAGGAGCTCAAAGGGGATAAAACATTTTGGCTGCTTCAGATGCCTGGTTAGGGAGACGGTCACCTAATACATGATGTGGGCACAGAAGAAAGGAAATGACAGCTGTAGGGTAGGTCAGAGGTAGGAGTGGCTGTGGTGGGCAGGGGATAGCAGGGGCCCAGGCCTAGGTGCAGGGTGCTTAGGTGTGGGACACGGCCCCCCCCAAGGGATGGGGCCCGCATCAGAGTGGAGGAGATACAGTGAGGCTTCCCAGAGGAGGCGGCAGGGCCTGGGCTTCGGTAGGGCTTCTGGGTTGGCTTTCTAGGCCAAGGGAAAAGCAGAAGCACAGCCCTGAGTTGAGAGAGTGGGGTTCAGCAGCCAGAGGGCATGGAGGGCCTCATAGCCCCAGAGCACCTTGGCGGGGAGGGGAGTTCCTCTGTCCTTTGCAGCTGGGCCTCTGCCCCTAAGCCCTAGAGACCCAAACTCTGGGCCTCTGCAAAAGACCCCTGTCCTCTCTCAGGGGTCAACCAGGTGAGTTCCAACTCTTTTCAGCTGAGACTGTTATGAGACTCTTTGTTTTGAGACAGAGTCTTAAGCTGTCACCCTTGGTAGAGTGCCATGGCGTCACAGATCACAGCAACCTCAAACTCTGGGGCTTGAGCGATTCTCTTGCCTCAGCCTCCCAAGTAGCTGGGACTACAGGTGCCTGCCACAATGCCTGCTATTTTCTGTTGCAGTTGTCATTGTTGTTTAGCAGGCCCGGGCTGGGCTCAAACTCGCCAGCTGTGGCTGGTGCCGAGCCTGTTATGCGACTCTTAAAGGGCCAAGGTCACATGAAAAAAGAGACACAGGCTCTCACTTCTCGTCCACTTTGGAATCCCACAGAGGGACTGGGAAGGCATTTCTCACTGAGACCAGGCTCTGCACAATCTAATGGGATTCTCTTGAAAGCCCCCAGCTCACTGGACCTGTCTGCTTTCCCAGAGCAGGGATAGCAGCAGTACTTTCTAGGATTACTATTTCTATGCTCCCATTTCTTCAGTATTTGCTGTGAGCCCTGCACTATCTCATCTAATCCTCAGAGTAACCCTGTGAAATAGATATTCTCATTCTCCCCATTTTACAGATGAGAGAACTGAGCCACAGAGGTTAAAAAAAATGACTTGTCCTGGGCGTAGCTGCCGGAGTCAAGATTTGAACTTAAACAGTCTGAGGGAACTAGAATATCCACTTCACCCTTCACCTTGTTAACCTCCCAAGGCTCACAGAACGGAAAGCCACAGTGTACTTGAGGCAAGCAGACACTGTCCTAACGTGCCTTTCTAATGGTGGGAATGGCCTGGCCAGTTTTCTAGCAGCAGGAGCTGCTGAACAATCTCAGCCTAGTAATGGGGCCCCTTTCTTTCTTTTGTGCCCACATCATGAATTGGGTGACCGTGTCCCTGACCAGTCCACACGGCCAGTGTGAGCTCTGTTGACACACAGGACACAGACATGCCATCCCATTTAGGAGAAAAACACGACACGTGAGACAGTCCCGCATCCACTCCGCATGTACATGTAGAAAAGATGGGAGAAGAGCCACATTTTATATCAATTATGTTCTCTTTAAAAGTTTCTGCCAAATTGCTTATATTTCTAAGTTTAAAGAAGAAAGAAGTCAGCAGATGGCAGGCCCCTGGGCTAGCGGGGAGTGACTGGGAGAGGATACTGCTCTGCTTCCCACTCTGACGGTGGGCATGGAAGCGCATGGTTTTCTGCACGAATCCTGTCTCTGGGCTTGGGAGGCTCGGAGCCACGAAGCCGCTGACAAACAGGACAGCTCTGTGCTTTCTGTGACAGGTGGGCTATGCCGCCGGCTCCCACTCCCAGGTACTCCAGTCACCAGCCCGGTGAGCCCACTCTGCTTCCCTTTCCCTCGAACCCTGTCCTCTGTTCTCTGAGCCATCAGATGAACGGGACACCACAGGTGCACACACAAGACTTGGTTCTGTTCCCGGGGCCTTGGGGGGAGTCCCTCTATGACCATGTCTGTTCCACCCTGGACCAGGCTGTGAGTGTCCATTCAGCAATTCCTCCTCTGCCTCCAGGGCCTGAACATGCACAGACGAGGGCCCCAGAGCATGTGCCGAGCAGCCAGCTGGCCTGAGGGTCCACTTCCTGGCCCTTGCTCAGGTGAGCAGCTTGAATTCCACAAAGTCTGCCAGGAAGTCAGCTGTCCGTAACTCTGAATGTACTTTCCTGTAGAGACAAAGCCACCAATGGTCTTGGGGCTGCCCGGCTAGACCCCAGAGCCTAATGCAATAATCATAATCTAGCTTGCTGAGCTAAGGCACAAAGGCCTGAATTATGTGCATTGTCCCTGCAGGGTTTGCAGCGTGGATGGGAAGTGGAGGAGAAAGGAATGTATCCCCTTTGTTCCTTGGAGCTGGCAGCGAGCTTGGCCAGTCCAGCGTTCTGTGTGCGTGTGCCTGTGTATTAAAGGGAGGCTTATTATATAAAATAAATAAATCTGGACATCATGACACTTGGCCGTGAGCAGTGCTGGGCTGGGTTCAATGTGCTTAGACCTTCCCAGTAGGTGCCTGCGGCCCAGGAGCGAGGGTCTTTTCACAAGTGCAGCTCTGTCTGAGCTTCTCTCCCTACCTCCTTCGCCACTCAGCCAGCCTGGGGTCCACTTGTCATATGGAAGCTCAAGCCCAGGAGCCTCAGACAAGAACCTTCTCAGCCCCGGGGGACACAGGAGACCCTGCTGTCTAGCTCAGCATCTAATTAATACCAGGACTTGGGCAAATAGTCCAGAACCCACAGCTTTATAATCATGATTGACTCATTCATCTCTTTAATAAAGCATGCTTGACTAGTCCCATCCTTTGTGGGGGATAACTATCAATCAACGTGTCAGACCAGGCTTCTGCTGTGCCCACCCACCCGCCCACTCACTCACTGAAGGAACCGCCACTGAGGAACACTCTCCTGCGTTTAGACACCGCTGGGCTACTGCTCCTCAGACCTAGTCCTTGCGGTTTCCTTGGGAAACCACCTCTGAACTTGCTCTAATCTGATACAAAACTGCACGATTTGGTGCTTAGGTGAACTTTCTGCACTTTACATGCTATTGGAGCCTTAGTGCCAGTTCCATTTAAGTCCTTGTTTACAGAAGATCCACTGTGGGCCTGGCCTTGTGGTTTATGCTGGGGGCTGTTCAGACAGGTGATAGTCCTGCTGCTTTACGGGAGGCCTCTGCAGTGTGTGAAGAGCTGTTACAGAGAATGACACAGCAGGAGGGGAGGTAGAAACAAAGGACCCCCATTCTCACTGGTGCGGTGGAAAAGGCTTCCTGGAGGAGCTGGTGCCTGAGCCAAGTCTCCAAAGAGGGGGAGCCAGGTGAGAAGTGGTAAGGATGCTCTGGGCAGAGAAAATATCCTTAGGAATGGAAACGGCTTGTGTGGGATGCTTGGGAACTGTGAGGGATCTGGGGTGAGTGAGGCAAAACAGGCAAGTGGGAAAGTGGAGGAGGAAGTGATGGCAGAGACCAAGATACAACCTTGAACCCCAGGTCCCCAATCTCAGGGGACGTAGGGCTCCATGGGCTCTTCTCTGTGGTGAACCAAAGAGGACCTTCTTCAGGGCTGTGGAGGTAGGAGTGGGAAGAGGGACACTGTGGAGGAATATCCAGGTGACAGGTGGGTATCTTTGGTTAGAGTCAGCCATCAGCTGACTATCAAGTTCATTAATTCATATAACAAAGAGTTCCTGAGCGTCCCTCTGTGCTGGGGTGGAGGCACAGAGATGTGACTAGGACGAGCCCTAGCTTTTAGGTCTGAGGGACTTGGTGGGTGGGGGTGAAGCTCTACTGAGACTGAAAATATTGGAGGTAGAAGAAGTTCAGGGAAGTCGTTAAGGGCAGGAACTGAATGGCAGGGTGGGTTTGATGTGGTTATAATAGGAGGGAAGAGGAGGTTCTCTCCAGGTGGGAGAACCAGCTGAAGCCAAAGCCACAAAGTCAGACAAAGCAGGGGCTTTTTCAGAGAAACCAGAGCCTCTTCTTAAGAGTCCAGAGCTCTCGGGTTAAGAGAACGATAGATCACCAAGCTCAGACACCACCACTCTTTCTGATGACGGTGCCTCATAAAAGTCAAGCAACACCATCCATTGTCTAACCAATGATGCCAAGATCCAAGTTGCCTGGCCAAGGAGCTTCTTCTTAAGTTTTGCAGACAGAGGCACCAAGGAATTCTGCCATCAGCTGTTCTTGGAACCCTGCTGTCAGCCCTTGTCTGCAAAGCCCAGTGGGCACTTATTGGGGTGGGCTAGAATAAGGTAAGAAATTTGCAGGGATGTCCAAGGCAATTTTCAGGAAAATCATCAGCCCAGCTTCCTGCAGGGCTGGAGGCTGCCTGCCCACCTGGCGCTCTGCTCCCTGAGACCACTTAAGGGCTCTCTGATCTGGGGCAACCTGGTTCCAAGGCCCCCTCCTCTTGATCCTCCCCTGCCCGGAGCCCAGAGTGTTCTAAGAATTGGAAAAGTGGAGAGCCCGATGCCCAGCTCCTCAGATGAAAAACAGGCAATTGCATTTCATGCTCCTTGGAGGCTCCCCAGCCCCACTCCGTGGCAGCATAATTACAGATGCCTTCCTTCTTACAAACCCTTCCTACGCGCTGCATAAAGGAATACAATTTCTGGCTGTCCAAATTACAAGAGACCATAATGCACAAAAGCAATAAACACAGGTTCTAACAGCAATCAGATACCACTTATCGTAAACAATGGTTTTTGTGATTTATTGCGTTTGAAGCAGGTTCAGCATTACTCCTTAGAAGATTTGGTTATTCTTGTTTTCAAGCAGAGTTGCCGGCAGCCAGCTGACGTCAGACTAAATTGCTCAAGCACAGCAGATTTTAAAAGTTAAGGCCAATGCGGTATTAAAATAATAATAAAAGAAAATTTGGGGTGGCTGTAGGCTGATGTGAAAGTCTAAAGATGGTGCCTTTTGGGGTTTCCAGGCTCCCTTGCCAAAGCCCATGCGTCCTTGGTGGGTCATGCACTCAGCTCACCTTCACTTCCTAAAACCCAGCACTTCAGATCCCTCCCATTGCCCTCCTGTCCTCTGAGTGACGTGGGAGCGAGGCGACAGTCTGGATTAATACGTCAAGACATTCAATCTACCTGCGTAGTTCTTGGGTAGCTCTGGTAGTCAGATACTGAGAGAACACAGAAAGCCAAGTTCAAACAGTGCATTTGAGCTAAGACGTCTGCAATGGCTGTCCAGAATGACACCTGCCCAGTTCTGGCAGAGTCATCTCTTTTCTCCTGTTCCCTGTCCACTCTGCAGGGAACAGAAGCCTGGCAGCAGAGTACAGCTTAAAGCAAGGAGCATTCGCGGATAGGAGCAGAAGTTTTTAGACTGGTTCAGAGGACTCCTGGGATATTTCGGGGGCTCTGGAAAGGGGCATTCCTGCTTCAACCAAAGAGCTCTTATCTCTGATAGGTTTCTATAAGGTTGTTTAGAAAAAAAAAATATTGGATTAGAAAACTAATCCCCAAATAGGAGTCAGCAAATTCTGCCTTTTTGACTGTTTGAATTCAACATTTCACTGTGATTTTAAAAGTGTGGGCATCAGGACAAGCCAGTACTATGGGGAGACAGAAGAAGGGTGCTTTCAGGAGGTGTGGCCCCCTTTCTTCTTGGGGGCCATTGCCTGTGAAGCCTATCAAGGGTGGCTGACAGTGGACTGCACCAAGCCACACCCCACAGCCCATGGCCCATGTGCTTCCAGGCACTCAGTTGGTGGGGAGAGCACCGCAGAATGAAGAATGTCTATCAGGACACTGCCTTGTGTGAAGCACAGCCCTCCTTTCATGGACACAGAAGGACAGCACATTGCCATGTGAACAGGCTGTCAGTGCCTGGGATCTCTGGGGGCGGGAGGGATACACTCTTTAACCAACACACAACCCTCTACCTCCCACTGCCTTGCACTGGCTGATGCTTCACTGCAGCCTGGGAGGCGAAGCTCTCTGTTCTCAGCTTGAAGCAGAAAGCAGAAAAATCACTGAGCTATACAGATCACGATAAGGCAGATGGATTTGTTAGTGACTACACAGTCCCGAGAGAACAGCCATGATATCTTGTTTGAAGTAAATTCACAGAACATTACTCATCTGGGTGGAAAAAAAGCTACATTGATCGTTAACATTATTGCATACTTATAATCGAGGCACTATCTTAAACTCCTCTTATAACTCACTTATTTAATCCTCATCACCAAACAGTGTGGTAGGAATTCCTAGGACCCCTGTCTGAGAGATGAGGAAACTGAGGCTCAGAGAGGTTACGTCATTGGCTGAGATTTCCCAGCCAGTTACGTGTCAGCACAGTTCCAGAGTCTGCAGAATTCACCGCAGGCTCTTTCCCACTGAGAGTCTGGGCTTATTTTTTTCCATACAGTCTCCTGTCAAGTCTTTTTGGCCAGGATCAATATGTGTACAGGAAGACAGGTTGGATGAATACCACTTAAAACAACAACATCAATGCTAAGCCCGCAAGAGTGAGGAATCGCCAGCAGCGTCTGCTGTTCACCGGCTGGGCCCGTCTCCCACCTCCAGGCTGCGGGCCTCCCTCCTAGGAGATAAAGTCACTGCAGCCACTAACCAACACAGCACATCCCAAACCTTTAAGCCAGTGAGCCTTTGTTAAATGTCAGTGTGTCAGGCACCGATAGCACATCCCCAGACAGCAAACAGGAAATTCAGAAAAAACAAAATTTGTCTTTTGATAAAGACAAAAGCAATACACTGCTCAAAGATATTCTCAATCCTAAGCTAAGTTTTGATCCAGATCCTCACAGCCTAGCATCCTTGTCCCCATGTGCTGCCAACCCTCAGCCTTGAATGATCCCTATGCAGAAGGTGACATGAAAACCCTGCCTTCTAGGGGCCACTCTCCTGACATGCACCACTCCATGGGCACCCAACTTCCTCTCCTCCAAGGTATGAGGCACCTGGATCTGTGCCGTCCACCCTGCTAGTGACTTGGTTACACACCATGTCAAATGTTCTGTCTCATGTAGGTCTTGTTTCCTAACCTAGGGAGCTCATTGAAGGTAGAACTGTGTTTCTCCTTCTAATTACCCATATGAGGTTTGATAATAAAGTTCATGACATTACCACTGTGTGCTTACCTTGGCAGCACTGTACAAACAACTTGGTGATGTTTTATAACCTTGGTATATCAGCATCACGTAGTTGTGGCAGTGTCTTGTTGAGTGGCGTTCACTATTGTGTGTTTTTGTGTTCTGTCATGAGACTGTCAGAGCTTTAGAACAACAAACAAATATCTGTAAATTTCTTGTTAAACTTGACAAGAGTGGAAGTGAAATCAGGGACATGTTAATCCATCTTTATGGGGGAAATGCCGTGAAGACAATGGCAGTGTGCAAATAGATTAAATGTTTTTCTGAGGGGAGAGAAAGCATCACTGATGAAGAGAGATCAGGATGGCCAGTAATGAGCAGAGATGATAAAAACATTGCAAAAATTTGTTGCATCGTGTGTCAAAATTGTCGGATGACTGTGGGAAGCATAGCAGACCAAGTAAACATTGATAGAGAAATAGCAAAATCTGAAATAAAAATTAGTCAGTAAACAAATAACTGTATTCGAAAAACCTCCCTACTCACCTGATCTGGCTTCCAAGGACTTTTTTCTTTACCTTAAGATAAAGGAAATATTGAAAGGAAGACATTTTGATGACACTCAGGACCTCAAGGGTAATATGATGATAGCTTTGATGGCCATTTCAGAAAAAGAGATCTAAAAGTTCTTTGAAGGGTGGACAGGGTGCTGGCATTGGTGCATAGCTTCTCAAGGGGAGTACATCAAAGGTGACCATAGTGATGTTCGGCAATGAGGGACCTGGCACTTTTTCCTAGGACGAATTTGTAACCTTAATTGTCAAACCTCATACAGCACCACTTCAGTGGGCACTACTGGGAATCACCTGGGGAGCTTACTCAGTTTATTTAAATGTCAAATTCTGGGACACATTCTTAATGATTTCAATTCAGTGGCTTAGGAATACTGGCAGCCTGATAGCCCTCCGAAGGAGCCAACCCTGCTGACCCCTTGATCTTGGACTTCTGAATTCAAAAACAGTGAGAAAGAAAGTTTCTGCTGTGTAAACCACCTTGCCTGTCTGCTTTGTTATGGCAGCCTCAGCAAACTAATATAGCATTCATGGAAGATGTTTTGCAAATAGGATTTTTTGGTTCAAACTTATCTTTGCCAAACTATTCAACTGTTCTGAATTTTTTACTGGAGCTTTCCTCCCCAAGGGCAGTGGCCCAACAGAGGATGGCTTGAGAAGGCAGGCCCTACACCTGCCCAGCCTTGGGGTCCAGCCACTACACTTTCCCAAGGGTAGGAGGCGCCCTCTGCCTGCAGCTTCAACCCCTTGTCACTGTCACCAGCCACTCACTAAGCACTGCTGTCTGGGCCAGAGGCCACCTACCTCATACTCCCTTCCCCCATACCAAGGCAGGCATTATCACCTATGAGGCCTGGCTGGTGATAATTGGGGGCCTTGGGGGCAGACTTTCATGAAGACGGTACCTCTGCTTGTCTCTTCCTTTGTGTGGAGGATGGGAAGATGCCCGGCAAAGTCTCTTGGCACAGTTCTGACCATTGACAGGCCACCATCACTCCCACCAGGACTGGGGTGGCCCCACATAGCCCACATAAGACTCGGCTGTGCACAACCAGGGCTGTGCCAAGGGAAGGGCTCCTGGGATCCAGCCCCAGAACGCAGGGTACTCAGCACTGGAGGGATGACTCAGCACTGGGCCTCAGCAGCCATAGAGGCCATCCATCGGCCATGTCTTGGTAGAGACGCCTCCACCTTCCGGACATTTCCTTTTGCTCCTCAACTCTTCCCTTGCCACAAATAAGCTCTTCTGAAGGCAAGATTTAAAGGAGCTCTCCTGCCACAGAGCAACGGCCTCACCCTGAATAAAAGGGTCTTTAGGATGCTCTCAGCTCCACCCTCGTTTCATTTCCTCCTGTTCTTGATCCTGTTTTCTCCCTGGGGTATGGGTGACGGTACCGCCAGTGTGATTAACTCCTCCGGGACTATAATCTCAGGAAGGAATGGAGTGGAAATCATTTTTGGAATATAAATCACATAGGATTTTAGTTGAAGTTATTTAAAAGAAATTAATTGACTTGTACTTGCCACAATACACTGATAAGAGTTCATTGCTAGGTCTGTCAGGAGCAATGAAAAAACAGTTAATAAAATTCAGCTGTCAAAAGCAGCACGCAGTGGCTCTCCAGAGGGCCCCTGTGGGTCATGGGTCACAGCAGGTGGAATGCATTGGTTTGCAGGGGCCACGCTCAGGCTTTGCTGTATTTTTCTCTTGTGTGGGATTACTTGAGTTTTAATGCTATAAGATTCTTAGGGCTGAGACTTTTTCCCAAGGTGCTTTGTATTTCTGTGCAGCGCTGTGCACATATTAAATCACAGCTGAAGGAAGGGTGCCGGTGAGATAACAATGGTTCTGGATTCAGTTATTCTTTTTTCATTTGAAAGGCCTTCTTGATACATCTCCTCCCCCTTATTGACTGTAATGACCTTAAAGAGGAGGGAGTGGCAATATTTAATTAAAGATACCATCTGCGCCTCTCCCCCCACGCTCCCAAATCCATGGATGAGAATAGGTTATGAACTTAACAACGCAAAGACCCAGAAGTGAGGGAAGGTGAAATCTCAGCGCTGCTGTCCCGCGAAGACCCTGGACTTGGCAGCCAGCTCCATCACCCCACCCTCACCTAACTTTCCAGCCCAGGTGAGTGTCGTTTGTCATTCTCAGAAAGATGAGAGTCTTTGCAACACAGAGGCAGAAATGACCTGAATCTCCAGGACTCAGTCAGAGGTGGTCCTCTCTGATACCTAAAGCAGCAGCTGCTGCCCTGGGCCCAGCTGCTCCCAGTAGAGCATCAGGAACACCCATGTCACATGTGCTGAGCCTGAAGGAGCTGACATATCTTTTATTTTTCTAGCAGTTACCACATGCCAAGCACCATTCTAGGAACTTCTGAATAGTAACTCATTTGATTTTCATGGCAGAGGTACAGAGGCCCTATTTTTATCATCCATATCTTATTGATGAGGCAACAGAGGCACAGAGAGGTTAAGTAACTTGCCCAAGGTCACACAGTAAGCAGGAGAGCCAGAACCAGACGTCTAGCTCCAGAGTCTCTACTTTCACTACTCCAGGGAAGCTGCCTTTTGCTGTGCTAGGCTGTGCTTTACATTAAATGCCCCTGCACAAAAGGATGGTTTACAGAATTGCTTATGCGGAGTCCATGGGACATGGGAACCCAGGGTGGGATCCCAAACATAGTCACATCCAAGGAGTCTGCACAGACTCACAAGGCTCCTTATCAAGGCCATGGGTTTATCTGCAAGATAGAGGGAGCCTTGAGCAGAGATGTGCCGGCAAACTAATTTCAAGTTCTTCTAGAACCTAGGTGCTCTCCCATGAAGAGGTGGAGTTTAATCCCTTCTCTTGAGTGTAGGTAGACTTGTGATTCTCTTGTAACTGAAAAAGTGGAGCACAGTGACAAGCTGTGCTTCTGAGGCTAAGTCCTCGCTCGAGGGCGTGCAGCTGCCAACTGTCGGCTGGGACCCCTCCCACCCCCATCCTCCAGCTTCTGTATAAGTGGACAGGCCTCAAAGAGGTCCCATCGGGCAGCCAGCATCAACCCAGCTGTCTGAGTGAAGATGTCTCTGGAGGATCCCAGGTGAGCCACCCAGAGTGTCCCCGGCTGAGGTCCTATACTGGGGACAAGTTCTGCCCACTGTGTTCTGTCTGAAGTCCTGACCCACAGAGTCAATGAGCATAATGAAAAGTTTGCTTAAGCATCTAGGTTGGGGAGTGATTTGTTACACAGCAACAGAAACTGGGGCAGATACTGAGCCACACACAGTCTCCTTGTTGCCTACTGCTGGCCACTTCCTCCCGTCCTCAGCCTCAGATCTTGAGGTCCTTGTGTACAGACCCTCGCTGGGAAGCTGTGAATGGGGGCCTGATGGACAGACAGACAGATGGACAGACAGGTGTATAGCCTGGGTCCTTGGCCTGGGCTTGAGTCAAGTGATGGGTGAAGTCACACTCCAGAGCAGACTTTAAACATTTGGACTTAGGAATGTAACCTCTTCCCAAAGGTGCCACAAACTCACCAGGGCGCTGAGTCCCTGGTGATGTTAGAGCCCCCAGATCGAGTTGTTGCTGTTACTCTTGTGACTGTCACTGAGAACATGCATCAGCAGAGGGAAGGTTGGAAAAATGCTCCTGGTCCACTGTTCTGCTGCTGCGAGACTGGGCTGGCACAGGGCCTATTCGAGGCGGAGACAAGAAATGGGTAATCCTATTATCCAGCAGGTCAGCAAACAGGCCCTGAGACACGCATCGCTCCCACATCCGTTCTTTCTTTCTCACCTGAGCCATCCTGCACGACCTTGCTATTTCCCTGCCCTGCGTGTTATAGGATCCTGAGGCTCATGGTGCCCACAGGGGTGGGCTCCTGGATAGCCGTGACTTATGCACAAATGTGTCAGCCCAGACACTGGGTACCCAGTGCAGCTCCACCCAGGCAGCAACTATCAGCCTATGGAAACTCAGCCACCTTTACCACTTTGCTCAGAGCCCCAGGGCCAGATGCGTTCTGGCTTCTGTCTCAGCTTTCTGCCTTCTATACAAAGAATCTAAAGGATTTGAGTGTGGAAGGGTCTCTGGTGTAAGCTCAGCATTCTCCCTTCCCCAGATCTCATGGGGGGACTATGGCACAGCTCTTCAAGGGAGACATTGGCACCCCAGCCCCAGCAGGTCCCAGGGCAGCGAGCTGTGTGCAGAAGGCAGGCTTGAGGGCGCTCTGCCTCTCCGGCTGCTCTCGTGGGTCTTTGGAGGGGTCAGGCTGCTCAGGGCTGTGTTTCTGTGTTCTCTGATCATATTCCTACCAGGCTGAAATCTGGAGAGGAGGAGCTAGTGATTCCTGAGAAGGCGGCAGTGGCTGGTGAACCAGGCAGCCAGTGTTGTGACACTTGTCTTGAGGGTTCCCTGCTGACCGGCACAGCCCTCGTGCGGGCCCCTTTAACTGTTCCAGCATGATTGATCTCAGCAGCCCCAGGGAAAGAAACGGCCCTGAGTACCCATGGTTAGGTGACAGCGGTCAGCAAGGGAGTAGCTGGAGTACTCGTCCTCAACAAGGGGGTGGAGTGACAAAAATGAATAAGAGATCCCTATAGACGTGGTGGCTCTTGGGGGGTAGGGGTGGATGGGAAAGGTCCTCAGGTCCCTCCCTATGCAGAGATTCTGTCTTCAGTGCCAGGCGGGAGGGTCTGGAGCTTATTTACTAAGGAAGGACGAAGTTCCACAATGCAGGCACCGAGTGGTGATGGGTTCTTAGCAAACATGTGGCTGAAGAGGCAGGACGTTAGCCGTCCCAGGCCTTCAACTTCATGGAGACAAGCAGCTCTATTGTCTGACAGGTGACCTGTGAACAAAGGCCAGCTGTCCAGCCTGCAGGAACAGATCATGCGCATCTGGATTGTGTCTGGGCCCACCCTCCAATTTGGGAAAGTTTGTCTGTTTACTCATCGTTTTCTTAAAGAGAGGATGAAAGAGCTTCTCAAGCCCACAGTGCTTCTGGTGGCTTGACTGCTTCTCCTTGGGTACTGCAGGGGGGCAGGTGTGCGGCGGTCCTGTAGCCTGAGGCCTGAGCGTGGTCCTTGTGCAGTGGCGGGGGCTCGTGAGCAGGGTAGGCTGACCTAATTAGCTGGCCCTGGCAGCGACAGACAGAACATCCTCTTCAGAGACCTCCAGGCCTGGAGGTTGTTCCTGAACTGGATCGGGCATTTTCTGAAGCCTACCCTCCAGGGGAAGCCTGGGAGGGTGTTTATAGTGGAAATCCCCAGGGCTTGAGCCCATTCCCTGTGGTCCTCTGGCAGTCTCTTCCAGAAGACACAGCAGGGGAGTGCTGTGTGGCCCCTGAACTTGCTCCTTCCTGTCACCCAAGTCAGGCCAGTGGGAACGTCTGTCTGTTCTCTGGAACTTTCTGTAGGTGGTTCTCCAGAGGTGTGCAGGGGACTACCCGCTTGCACAATGGGGCTGGGTAAGAGACCTGAGTGGCGGTGCAGGGATGGAGCAGCCAGTGTGCCAGGTGCCACCTAGACAACCCAACTGAAGTGTCTACCTTTGGGGCAGAGAGATGAAGCCATGTGTGGCCTGAGGGCACAGGGACATGGGAGAAGCAGCACAACCAGGCTGGGCTGCCCCGTGGGAGGGGAGGGAGCTGAGCAGAGTGCAAAAGTGGCTTCCCAGCAAGGCATCCCCACTGGCCTCTGGGCACACCTAGGGGAAGCGGTCACTCAGTCCACCTGGGGACGAACAGGGGCTGTCTTGCCAGGACCAGTATCCCCTGACACCCAAACTGCAGGGTTCTCAGCTCTCCCCTCAGTTCCTGGGCCTCAGTTTCTCCACTTGTAAAGGCCCCTGGCTGCAGAAAGTGAGGGACAATGGTGAACAACACTTAACCTCAAAGGGAGAGAAATTTTCAAACATACTGTACAAAAGGCCATTATGAAAGAAGACAAAGTGTTCTGACAGGGAGGAGAGAATTGAAGGGTGTTTGTTCCCAGCAGGAAGATTAAAGGCGGAAGATGTTCTGAGATGGCTGTGACCTCCTGGCAGCAGGTGGGCCGATCAAAGCAGCCCAGTGACCTTGGCCACCTGGGAGGAGCTGGGTCACCTTGGTCATCAGTCACTCTGGGGGAGGGGTGGGTTGGCGACAGGCTGGGGTGCACCCACTGGCCAGACCCCCAGACCACAGGCCAGAGCACCAGGCCCCAGAGTGGACACTCCCAGCTTTGTACCAAGCACATGCTGGTCCAGAGGGGCCAGAACCACCAAGTGGATCTATGCCCAGCCCTAGTACTAGGACAAATGGAACCCTACTCCAGTCCCTCTCCAGTTCCAGCTGCAAACAGGACCCATGACCCCACTTCAGGGACGTCTGGGCCTCCGTCCAGCCCCCATGCCCACTACCAGCCTCCCTAAATGGAAACACTCTGACCTTAACCATGTTAACTCTGGGGACGGCCCTTGGGGTCCAGCCGCCTCTGCTGCCCAGTGGGACACACAGAACCCAAAGTTAAGGTCTTGCCTGAAGCTTGGGGTCTCTCACTGCTGGGGCTGGGACAAGGACTGCAGCGGGACCCCACCTCCTGAGAGCCAGAGCACCCCACCTGTTGGCACCCGCTCCAGATCTCAGGCTGGGGAGCCATCAGGGAGTTCACTCTCCGATTGAATTTCCTCCAAATGATTGAATTTTCTGGGTCCTGGACGTTTGTCTCTTTAATCACTGAATATTAATTTTTAACATAATCTAATAATTTTTTTTTTTTTTTTTTTGGCTGAAAAACACTCTTGAAATGTATTAAAACTCGCCTGGCCACTGAATGGAGTATCTGGAGCATGGCGTTCTGTCCCTCGGTGACCCGGAATTGTTCTCCAGAACACTGGTTACTGGCCTGAGCTGTGGCTTCCCCCTCCCAAGCTCCCCGCGGGGTGGCCTGAGGCCTCTTCCAGCCAGCCCGACTCAGCCCTCAGGGGACATCCGGGAGAATACAGTTTGGCCTCTGTTCCGGAGCACTTTTCTGCGGTGTTCCCAGCCCAGTGGGCTCATTTGGGCTGGAACCAGAGGCTCGCAGTAGAGCGGCGGAGGGGTGGGGAGAGGGTGGATGTGGGCACAGCAGCAGAGCATTCTATAATTTAAATAGCCTCGAGGCCTGCCCCCCCTTTTCCCCAGTTCCAACAAAGACGCAATGTGTGCGGGACCCTGTGTGAGGAGCAGAGAGAGGCCTGGGTGCTGTATCCTGAGCCCTTCGGTCAGCAGCTTTTTCTTTCTCAGTGGAAGCTCTTGTGGCTCTGGGTTACAGGCTGTACTCTCACGGGGGCCTCCTTTTATTCGTGGGGGAGGTGCTGAGTGGGAGTCAGAGCTTGGGTAGAGGCAGCCACCACAAGAAGTGAAGGGCCTGACAGGCGTGTTGCCAGCCTCCTGGGTGATGGACGCTGTGGCAGTCTTGTCTTGCATGGCGGTGTCTGCGTGCACCACGGCCATGGACACGACCAAACTGACCTCTACGGTCGTCTCTGTGGTTTTCATTCTGAGGGTCTAAAACCTGCTGGACATCCCCAGTTTGACTGGCAGTGATCATGGCAAACATGTAAGTGACCAAGGATATCGAAGAGAATTATAGAGCCCCAGAGGGTCATGCTGGGAGTAACCCTCGTGACCTTGTCGTCTCACCCCCTCACTCAGATGAGGTGACTGAGGCACAGGCAAGGGAATGAGCTGTCAAAGGGCAGCGCGACAAAAGAGGCAGGGTGAGGACAGGCCAGCCCCGCAGCTCTCCCGGCGGGGGTGTCCTTCACAGACCGCAGTGTGGCTCTGCTGCAGTCCCATGCATTTTAATGGCGTCTGTGTTTTCTTCTCATGCCTGGGGGTAATTTTATAAAGGGCACTGCTGCAACATTCAAACAAAGTACATACATGCCCAGGCTCTTTTTTCTGATTTATATTTTTAAGATTAAAGAGGAAAATACAACTGTAGGTAACAGAAGCAAACAAAAAAGGAAAAAGAAAAGAAATGAAGAAGAGACGTTTCCAAGATGGGCCCCCTGAAACACACCTGAGTCTTGGTGGGGTTTTCCCCACTGAATGCATAGAATCATCTGTGGAGGGCCACGTGGCAGAGACTTTCCAGGGGCTTGGAGCACACTGCAGCCTGGATATCTGCTCACTGTTGTCTTGCAGGCCGGCGACCTGGCTTCTTCCATCTGGAAATGTCCATGGTTCCTAGTGTGGTGGTGCCACTGTGCACAGACTGGGCGGTGTAGCTGAGAACCTGAAAGATTCCCCGCAGGAGTGTGGAGGGGCCGCTGGCATCACTGGAATAAGACACCCTGAATCGCAAGTGACAGGCAAAGGTGCCAATGGCAGTCGGGATATCCACTGACCACCGGAGCTTGGTGACCCATGCCGAAAGGTTGGCACAGAGAGGAGGGACCATCAGTGACACAGCGGGGATTGCAGGAGTTTTATTTCATAGGGGTCACAGAGGCTAGGGGCCATTGCTGCCCCCTGTCAGGCCCCAGGCTAGTGACTCTGCCCTAGGAGCCAGAAAATCTGGGGCCTGAGAAAAGGTGATGGTAGATGTGGAGGGAAACAGCTGAAAAATCCGCCTCCCTCCCGGGAGAACCACCCACCAGTGAGCCTCTGAGCCGAACAGCAGCGTCTCAGGAACACACTGTTCTCCTCTTCGTTGGGGCAGAAATATGTACGCTGCTGATTATGCAGGCCGATGAGTAGGCCTCTCTCGCGTGCCCTCCCTCTAATCTGGAGTCCTCCCTGCTCAGCAAGCAATCCGGGGAAAAGCACAGAGTGGATTTTCCTGCCATCCATTGTTCTTGAAGCACTGTGCAAGTCTGAAATTCCAGGTGTACAGTCTTGTAGCTGGCTCGCTCTCAGACAGCTTCCCACTCTGAGCTGGTGGGCGGGGAGGGCACCACAACCTGCGGAGAACATCCATCTGCTGTGGCCATGACAATGGCACCCCGTGTGCCCCGGAGCCAGCGGCGGGCCTTTCCAGGAGGAAGGAGTCTTTTCTAGTCTCAAAATGCAGGTGATGTTTTAAAAGATCTCACTCAATTAAAATGCATGTTGGAAATAAACCTTCCGGTGGCTGCTTCTGGAGTTGGGGAGGTTGATGGGGAAGGGACATAGGAAGCTTGCTGGGGTGATAGAAATGTCCTTGCACTTGATAGGAATGTGGGTTACATAGGTGTCACCATTTGTTGGTGCATATCTAAGACCTAGGCATTTCATTAGATAGAAGTTACATTAAAACCATTATTTTGAAAGGACTTATAGACTGTGGGCACTAAGGAATACTGGAACAATGAGTTTTCCAGATAAAAACAGCCATAGTTTAAAAATCAAAAACATTTTTAGTTTTATTAGCTTGAAACAAAACTGTACTACCACTAAAGCTTAGAGAACAAAGAACGTCAAATTACTTAAAGGCACTTAACCTGAACACTGATGATCGGGCTGAGTGATAATGGAATTAAGCTTTTGACCCCAAAGTTCTTCCCGGGATGGCCATACGGCAGGGTCCTTTCCATGGCTGTTTTGTGGCTACCTTCATGTCCCACCCCAGCAGCCACCTTAGTGCATCTCAGTTAGGTTCTATTCAACCTGTATCAGCCCCTGCTCTACCCTGGACAAGCTCATAACCCAGCAAGGAGTGGACCCTAGAGCCCAAGTTGAACCAGAAGGGAAGCTGGCCACATGTCCATGCTGGGAAAAGCTGGTGATTTCTGACTTGACTCCTAGTATCAGAGTGTCTCCTGCGTCCCAGATCCCCGAGGTGACCCAGTTCATCCCAGCACTGATGGCAGGAAGCAATTTCAGCTAATCAAGCGCTCATCAGCTCTGCAGACTGGGCCACCACTTTCCCAGACAGCACACACAGGCCGGGAAGATGCTCCACGGCAGACAAGCAGATGCTATTTCCACTTTTGTTCTCATTAAACAGCAGCATAATCATGATTTATAAAAATATTCAAATCTTGAAAAGCATGTCAAAGTGCAACCTCGTGAAATGAACTCGAAAAAGCTACTCACTTCCACGCACGTGATTTGAAATTCTGATTTTTTTTTTAACTTATCTCAAGTGGATGCAGAGTTAGGGAAAGTAATCAAGTTTTAAAACTCTTGAAAATAGTAAATTATGTTTCCAAACTCAAAATAGTCCAGTTTTTTATAAACCTAGAAATCAACTTCTAAAGCTTCAGTTTTTTAAATCAGGGAAGTGATGTTAAAAGTGGCTTCAGAGTCACATTTGGTTGCCCATCATATAAATATCACATCACTGCCATCAGAAGTTAGTCTGTTCCTCCACCTTTCTGCCGGGGAAGACGGCGGGATGTCCCTAATTTGCAAGGGCAGAGTCTTTCTAACATTGGTTCTGATCGTTAGAACCACAAAACCAGGATCTAATAAAATAATACAAGGTGGGCTGCAAATTTGTAAGGTTTAAACAAAGCAAATACAAACAAAATGAGTTAAAACTATAATAATAAAATTTTCTGCATGGCTTCCCATCACTTACCCATTTCTTTCTCTTCCAAATCTTTGTCCTGACTCTCAAAGAGCCCTCTACTCTCCTTCCAAATACCTGAGGTCTGCTATTCATCTCAAGCCCCAGTCAAGTTTCTCCTTCTTCCATGAAGCCCACTTGGACTCCCCGCCTTCTGCACAGCAGTGTTTGACATGAAAACACCAGCCTGGGTCCCTCCTTGCTAAGACACTGTACAAATATCCGGCTCTTCCCTCCCAGACCGCATTGGGAAGAGCTGGGAAGAATCTCACCTCTAGGACACAGATATTTTCATCTGTCATTATCTTGCCGGTGGACAGCACAGGGCCTGCTGCACGGTTGGCACTGATACATATTTATGTGTCTATAAGGAAAGTCCCATATAAATTAATTACTCTCACAATGCTAAAACGAAAGCAAATGCACTTAAATAAACCGATGAACCTTCTATCCTAGAAAAAGCAAACGCCTCCTACTCATCTGTTCCCCCCCATCTCAGGCAGTGGACAAGGACTCTATTTCTAGAAAATGAGCCTCAAAGATTAAGGCTGAAGAATCCTAAGCGGTCCGTGGAGAAAGAAGTGTCATAAACACGACAAGTTTGCTGCGCTGTCCCCCTTCACACCTCCCTCATTTCCTAAGACACTGCTGTGGGGCCTGGGAGATTCTGGATCTCCGAGTCATGTTTTACAGTAATCCCTGGGTGGGAGCAGTCGGTGCCGCCTCTGTGAGTGCATCCAAAGCGCCTGAAGAGCCCTTTCTCTTCCCCCTGGCTCTGACTTGTTCCAGTCGTGTCTTTCCTCCCTAGCATCCTCACCCAACTCTGAGAAGTGTGATTGCTTAAATCAGATGGTGATCATGATTACTCCAGAGTCCTAAAGCCAGGACACGTCACCAAACCACAGAAAACCCAGCCACTGCTTGTTCTGAGAGCTCTAGAGCAAGAAACTAAATGTCTATCCAGGTAGTCCTCATACCCATGGAAACCAGGTATTTAATTTTATTTTTTTTTAAATTTCAGATTAATAAGAGGGTATAAATGATTAGGTAACAATATTTGCATTTGTTAGGGGAGGTCCCTGTTGTAGTTGTGTCCCGCACCCGGAAGCTTTTTGCCATATCCCCTCACACTGTGCCCATGAGGTGGGAGCACACCAATCCCCTCTCTCCTCCCCTCTTCCCCCCTACCCACAACGTGAATTGAATTGAGTTTTTCCCTTGCGAAGCCAGGTATTTTCAATACAGGGTTTATCACCATTTTCTGTATGTGTTGGTAGTTGGTGCCTCAATTACCTCTTCAGTCACCCCCAGGAAGGGAGAGATGGGGAGGCCCCAAACTATGCCGCTGTCTGGAAATCCCACCCCCCAGGCTGCCGTGAACTCTGAGCAGCTAGAAACCAAACGGAAAGCGGGTACCTAGACACGGCTTTGGAGAATATGCCAAAAAATCCAAAAATCATAAAGCCTTGCAAAACCATTTCCTCAGGCAACTGCAGCAAGAGAGAAAAGGGCTTTAGGGAAAACCCGGTAAGAGTCCTCCTATGCCTAATACGATTCTGTAACCACTAAAGGAAATGTGCTCGGTCGCAGGGACCTCTGTAAGCGTTCAGCCCATGCGGTCTGATTTTCAGGATAATTTCTCTCGGAGAGCTCTGGATGCTCTGTCACTTTCAGCAACTAAAAAAAAAAAAGACAAAATGAAAGGTCTCCTAGAGTCTCGGGGGGCCCAGGGCATCCTCACGAAGGTTCTGCTTTGAGTTGTCCAGGCTTATATTGCCTAATGCGGTAGCAACTAGCCAATGTGACTACTTCAATTAAAATTAATTGAACTTAAATAGAATTAAACATTTGGTTCCCCGGTCACACAAGCAAGCCACATTCTAAGTGCTCAATAATGCTTGACAGCACAGAACATCTCCATTATGACAGAGAACCCTGCGCTGTGGACAGGGCTGTTCTGGGAAGTCCCCGGCCTTCCTGAATTTCCTAATGAAGGCATTGGAAAAACTGCGTGATGCCCAGAGCAGGACCAGGTTCTCCTTGCTGTCTTTTCCCAACCCCCAGCAGAGGGGCTCCCTCTGCTCTGGGGGCCTGGAGCTCTCTGCTTTGCGGGCAGGCAGGGTGAGGCCCGCAGCGGTGGACTCCTGCCTGGTAAGGCATGTGCTCTGCTTTGCCATAGCCAGCTGGACGCCAGGGCACTGCATCAGCACCACAGCCCACCATCCACTTGGCATCAAGGCCAAAGTAGAAATGGCTAAATGGAGTCACAGGGGCTTTCAGAGAAAGCAGGTTTGTTGCTACCCAAATCCCAGACCTTCTGTTTTTGGGGAAATCCTTGCCTGCTTTTCTGGTGACGACTTTTACATTCAAAACAAACAAACCTATTCTGCCCTCCATTTGAGTTTGAGAGCGCATAGATCTTGTTCCCTGCCAGGACATAAGATCCTATTATACTGGATGCTGGGAGTTGTTTAAGAGAGTAGATTTTAGGTGCTCTTACCATACAAACCAAAAGGTTGAGATGATGGACATGTTAACTCGCTTAACTATAGCAACGACTTTGCTGTGTAGGTCAGGGCATCACGCTGTCCATCTTAAATTAAGAGAAGAAAAGCCTAGGATTCTGGCCTGAAATCCTTTGTCAGCCCTTCCTCCAGCCCCAGCCTGATTTTTGTCCCCTCGAATATTCTTTCCTCAGTGTCACTACGGTTCAGAATGGCATCCACATGGCTGGTTCTCCCACTCCTGACCCCTCCTGCTCCCAGCTCAGTGCCCTTCATGGCACATGTGCACGGCTCAGTCTGGCCTCTCTTTTGGCTCAGTTGGAATTTTCACTCTTTCCATAGAACTCAAGGCCACAGGCCTTCAGAATCCAGTGCAAGACACTCTAGGGCAGTGGTTCTCAACCTTCCTAATGCTGCGACCCTTTAATACAGTTCCTCATGTTGTGGTGACCCCCAACCAACATGAGGAACTGTATTAAAGGGTCGCGGCATTAGGAAGGTTGAGAACCACTGCTCTCGGGCTAAAGAACCTTCTTCCCTGATTCCCCCAGACCTGTGCCCTTCATTTCCCTAACCCCCTCCAGCACCTTATGGCCTGGCCCGACCTCTCTGGATGGAGGTGAGTTCTGATCTATTTCTGTCACCTCTTTGCTCAGCACACAGGAAGCTTGGTTTACCTTGGCTGAGTGATTATTGCACTGTTCCCCCATGCTACCTTGCCCAGGTTTGTGCAATTAAAATGTTTATTGGGGGTCCAGGTGTGGTGAGCTCATGAGCACTGCAGTGCCTGACGGGTTGAGCAATACACAACCCCAGCAAACCCTCAGCTCCCTGGCCGAGGAATTCTGGATTAAGTGGAGGAAGGAGTCTTGGAGGGACAGAGGAGGGAGAGAGAACCAAATGAGTGGCCACAGAAAGACTGCCAGGGAGGAAAAAAGAGTGACTTACTTTCATCCTGTTTTCAAGGATGCAGTTGCCAAGAAAGAAACCCAGCCGAAATATGCCCGGACTGAAGGGAGTCAGAAATTTCATACCGGGAGAACAGCACTGCCGGGGGAAGGTGGCTGCGATTGGACATGAAGTCATTCTGAAGGGCTCATAGGTTTTCTTCCTACCCCTATGAGAAACTCGTGATTCTTACACGGTTGCAGAACAAATATAACTGTGACTTATGTTTCCCAATTTACAGAGCTGATTTCATGCGCTTTTGACAGGAATATCATATTTCTGACAACCGCAATTCTTCTTGATGCCAGAGTGTTCGGAGGGCAAATGTCCCATATGCCACACTCCCTGATTTGTTTTTCTGGGCCTTCAAGGTATTCCAGAGACTCTCATAGAAATGCAAATAGATGGTATGTCTCCATGCAGAAGCCTGAGCTGCCGTGTCTGCATTCAGTAAATAACTTTCCCCCAGTGTTGCCACGGAAGTCAGGGGAAGAAGGGGTGATGCCGGAGAAATTTATAAAGCAGAGAGAGCTGCCTTCTAGTCACCCTCCCCCGAATCCCGCGGGCAGTTCTGGTTGCTCCTGCAAGTCTGGAGACCACTGAGGATTCTCCTCTGGCCCAGACCCTGCTGAAGGGTGGAGGTGGTGCTGCAGCAAATGTTCCCACCACACTTCACCCAGGGCTTGTCTGTGTTCCTCGGTTGTGGGGGGAGGGGTAAAATGGGGAGGCTTGGAGAGGTGCCAAGGCCGTACTCTTTCTGCGGACCTCTTTCCAAATTTAAAACAACTTGGAAAGAATTGAACAGGAGAGCAGGTAGTTCCAAGAGGTTGTGATGTTTTAGTTCTTAAGATCAGAGGTGGGATGGATCATGTATGTTCATTTCATCGTTGTTGTAAAACCTATCTAAATACTACATGTCTCATTTTGAATAAATCTTATTACATAAAAAATGGTAAGTGGGATCCAAGGCTGTCTGATGTCTAGGGATGCAAAACTAGATTTCTAAGATCAGTCTGGCTTGGGATACTGTTGCTCTCCACGCGTCTTAGTGGGCAAGTGGAAATCCTCTTTGAAACCAAGGATGCCTCTTGCTTGCCTCTGAGACTGATCAGTACCACCCAGAAGTGTGAAGGACACAGGCAGCCAGGTAGACAGATAACTCACCTGAGGTCACACCTAGGTGACTGCCTGCAGCTCAGGCAGAGGAAGGAGCGGGGCCGGCCAATTCGGCAGCAGCTCCGGGATTTGGTTCAGAAGTAAAAACAAGCAGTGGGGGAAGAACAGCTGGTGTTGAGTCTGGTGCTAGGATTAGTCTGCAACGCTAATCACAAGAAGTGGAAAAAATTAGGAGGTCCTGCCTGCCAAGGAGGTTTTCAAACACATGCGCGTGCTACAGTTGTGGCGGGCCTAGACTCTCCCAGCGCCAGCGAGGTAGGCACCCACGGCCAGGAGCCAGGCCCACTCCTGGGTGTCACACCCAGGGCCTGGCCGAGCAGGGCAGTCTCTCTCGCTGGAGCTGTGGGCACAGTGGTGCCAGCAGGCAAAGCTCATCTGGGTGGTCTTGAGAGAAGATACGTTCCATAGGGAGTGGGAGACAGAATGTCCCTGGACAGGGACATTCACTGTCACACAGGGCAGAAGATGGTGAGTATTATACAGGTTTAGGTGAGATGTTGTTCAGAACATTCACAAAAACAGGGGAAAGTCCAGGCAGAGAAGACACTAGCTCAACACCTCTGTAGCAACATGATCTTTGCCCTAGGGCCAGGTGGGGCGATGACCTGGACCCACCTCACCAACAAGCACGGTGTGACTGGGAGGCTGCCCTCACCACCCTGCTGCCTCCCCGACTGCCCACAGAGACCACTGCTGGCGGTCCCCTTTAAAAATGGGTTTTTCTTCCAACAGAGAAGCTAGGAGATCAGCCCTTGGTGATGAACATGTCACGTCATTAAAATCAAGCTAGCACAAGTCCAGTGTGAGGCGAAGGACAGATCCCCTGATGGCACCTGCATGTGGCAAGAAGTTAGGAGGGCCATGGCATGCAGACGGGGTCAAGAAATAGAAAAGCAGGTGACAGGTCACCAGAAGACATCCTGGACTAAATAGGGGTCACGATGAGGGTTCACTTATGCCACTGCTGGACCTTTAGGCCAGAACAAAACCTGTTCTCAAAATTCTGTGCAGAGGACTCGGCTGTTTGCATGAAGGTCCCTCCAGTTCTGTATCTTGGAAACGTGCCCGATGGATAGTCATGACAAAGCACGCGTGTTTTTACAGCAGCCGGGATCAGTTTCATTTCAGTTTTGACCGCCCGGAGCTGACAAAGATGCTCCGGCCTGGGGTGTGGCTGTACCCAAGACACTTTTCCTTAAGGTCACAGGAAAGCGTTTCTGCGAAGGAACCGCTGGTGCAAATGCTCCCATGTCCTTCCCCGCCTGTCCCAGCTCCCACAACTCTCATTTTGGTGTTGCTATTTGCTTCTACAAAATGTGGAGCTTTTCAAAAGACATTCAATTTCCTTTGTTGCTATTCAGTTGCCACAGTCAATTAAAATCTATCAATGCCCCTGAATAAATTTGTGCTAGGTGAAGAAAGAGCCTCAGCACAATCTCTCGACATGATCTCTATTACCTTATGTTACTTTAATAGCTAGAGTAATAGTTTGTTATTAATGGAATTAAGCAATTTAGTGCAAGCTTCCCAGAGGTCTTATAAGACAACTATTATAATTTGCATTCTCAGATTTTCCATTGAGTAGATGCCATGTGTTTTACATTACTTGCTAATGTTTCGAGAGATAGCAGTAGTATATTTAATATCTGGCTTTGTTTAATGATTCTAAGCCTCTTTCAAGGTGGGTAAGTGCTGCTGGAATTTTGAGCAGTTTAAAAGTCTACATGGTACAAATAATTATCTCAAATATTATTCAGCCCAATTTCGATTTGTACTTTGACTTTGCCATCTCTCCATCCTAAAGATTGGGCCCCAAAATGTGTTTTCCAGTTTTCTCGCTAAAAACCCAGTCCCCTGTCCAAATGGAGAAAGCCAGAAAACAGTCCACATGCTCTAAGTGACCGCACAGTGTGGGTGACAGACCCACATGTGCCTGCACACACACACCCCCCACTCACAGCAATTTAGCATATTCAAATAGAGTCATATTTAATCAAAGATTAAAAAAATGTTTTTTGATGGTTGCAAAACCTGTTTTTAGAAGAAATAAATGTATTCACTGCATTATGAAACAGCTTGAGAAAACAAGATCTTACAATGTACACCATCTCTGTATTTAAATAGTTTCATTTCTATTCATGAGCTCCCTGATTAGATACATGGAAAATATCATCAGTAAAATATGAATAATTCTGACAAATTAATAGCCCATTTTTAAAAAATGAAAATATGTGTAAGCATCTTATCCTCATTAGATAAAGCTGCCATCGGGGGTATATGAAAATTGTGGCCCCGCTCGGCCATGGCACAAATCCCTCTTAAACAGCAGGCAGAGCAGGAAAAACCCCTGAGGCCCCCTGGGAGCCATGCTAACAGGAAAGGGCAACGCTATCTGCAAGAACAGTCTGGGGCGAACACTCAGCGGGCCAAGTTTGTGGAGTGCCCTGCCTGACGTCACTAAGATACCAGAGCCGTGAGATTTTACAGCAGGAGAGAAGCGTGGGTATGGCCTCGTCCACTGCCCATTACGTCCTGGAGTATTTCCATTGGTGTGGATGAGGGAGAAACAAAAGTGGTTCACCCAAGGTTACACGACTACAGCGAGAGGCAAGACTTGAATTCTGGCTCTTGGGCTCAGAAGCCAATGTTGTATTTTTCTGCAGGCTGCACAGAAATTAAATCCATCCATTAGACATTTGAGTACTCACACTGAACCACAGCTTGTGGGGGCTATGGGGTACAGCCTCTGCCTTCAAGGGGCTCAGGGTCCCCAGCGGGAAAGGAGGGCATGAAATGCAAGTGCTGGGGCAGGAGCGGTGGCTTCATGTGAAAACAACTGGTCTGTGTCTTGGTTCTATTACTTCCTTGCCCTGTGACCTTGAAAATGACACCACATGTTTTTGAACTTCAGTGTAAAAATGGGAATAAAAATTCCTACTTGGCAAGATTAGTACAAGGTGCTCAAAAGTCATTTTAGTTAGGGTTCTTTTCATTTCACTAAAGAGCACCCATCCACGCCAGCCCAGGTTAAAGGGAAGGATGTTGTAAAGCCATGGTCAGGCAGATGGGCAGCCACGATGAGCTCTGTCTCTCTTGCCCAACAAACCCCTTCTGTTGGGACATCATCTCCCTGTTTCCTTCCTTCCCAGTCAGCCCTGAGACCCCACCTTGTTACACATGGAGCCCCAGAATAAACGCTCTTGTCTTGCATTTGCATTACCATCTGCCTAAAGGGCCCAGCCCCAAATGGAACTCTCTCTCGGTTCTCTCAGTTCCCATTCCAAAGGAGAGAAATCCAAGGCTCCAGGCACTTTCTCAAAGTCAAGACTGATCAGTCCTGTGTTGCTGGCCCACGGAAGTCAGGCATCTGACCTTAGCCCAGGAAGCTGAGGCTGGACGAGTGGGGAGCACTGCAGGGGTCCTGAGGGAGTGCAGACATTTTCAGAAGGTGGGGTGAGCAAGGCTGGCAGCCCCTAACATGTCTAACCCAGAAGGTCCTCAGAGGTCCACTTGCTCTCCTGCACTAGCAGCGTGGACGGCGTGGCAAGGGAGACAAGGAGGAGGACGAGTCCGGGGAGGGCCATGAGCACGGCCATCTAGGCGGAGGACACAGCATGGAAGAGGCATGGCATCAGACTGGTCATGGGTAGTGTGTTTTCAGCAGAGGGGACCCGGGCATCTCAACTTTGGCCGTTGGGGACTGGGGAGACTGGCGGTGTGATCTGCATGCTCAAGATTCCTTGGGGGCCAGTGCAGGATGAACTGGAAGGGGGAAGGCAGAGGCAGGCAGCCCCCGGGGCCCATGGCCATTCAGCTAGAATGGGTGAGGATCTGCAGACAGAAGCAGGAACAAGGGGGCAGTGAGGGAGGACGGGGGACATACTTGCCTAGGGACAGAGAGGAGATGGGGTGGAGAGGCACGTCCTGCTTCTCCCTTGGGTCTGGTAGAGGGCGCTGCTGTTCCCAGAGGTGGGCATGGAAGAGGGGTGGGCTCGAGGAAGGACAGACTTGTGTGAGGTCTTAAGGCTCCAGAGGGCAGCTTGGTGGAGCGGCAGGTGGACATGTTACACAGAGCCCTGGGGATGGGCCTGGGGTGCTAGGAGAGCATGACGTGGGTTCTAGCCCCGAGATTGGGATGAACGTGGCAGCTCCTGAGGGCTGGGAGCTAGCAGTGCTGGGACTCAGCTCACATCCCCTGGCCTCCTCCATCTCCTGACGTCTTTGCTGGCAGGCCTCAGTCTCCCCTCTGCCTTCTCCTAAGCAGGAGAAAGGAGTCACTGGAGAAACTTCTCCTGAGCCACCAGGCCACAATAAAGGTCCCTGCCCTGGCACTGAAGGCCAGTCCATCTGAGCTCTCAGGTACAAGGAGAACAGTGCTCAGGTGCGGCCATCACCTGTGGCAGGGCTTGGGACTCACCCTCAGAGGGCTTCTCTGGGCCACTGGGGGTCCTCTGCCCTACGAAGGGCAATGGGCTTCTACAGAGCAGAGGAGGAAGCTGCTGGTGTCCCCAGGGGCTGGAGCCATGAACTTCACACTGAAGAAGAATCTGAAGTGAAGGAGGGCAGTCCTTCTGGACCAGGGCAGCTGGCAAGTGCCCTGGGCCCAGGGCTGCTCTCCTACCCTCCATAGACCCTGGGACCTAGCTGCTGGCCTGGGGGCCTCAGGCTGGGAGCCCATCCATTTAACCAGCCTGAGGAGGGGGCTGCACGAATCCGCATTAATATTGAACGGCTGCCATTCTGTCTGTTTACTGTTACGAGCCCCAACTTTCCATAAATCCGAGTCAGAATCAATCATCTTTTATGGAAGATATTAATGGCAATTCCATTATTTAAATACAATCAATACCAGTGGTTTCTTTCTTTCTTTCCTTTTTTTCCCCCATTGTATTGGAGCCAAGTAGTTGAAGGGGACTTTTGATTAAGCAATGAAAAAAAAAAAGCCACATGACCTTGCTCACATCTCAGTACTGCAGCTAGATAAGTGCTTAGGAAAAAGGGATTCGGTTTCTCTCCGTTTATCCTACAGAATAGGAAAGTTTTAATTCCAATGGCCTAGGAAACATAAAAATTCTCCTCTTGACTCACTGTGTACTGTCTAAGTGTTGTCAGGGCCACTCAGCGTCACTGCTTTTTAAACTCAGTAACTTAGCTGCTGTGACCTGCTGCTTTCCAATCAGAATTTTTTTTTAACCACCAACCCGACTCTTCCAGGCACCGGCTTCAATGACCTACAAAATAGCTAATCTTTAGCAGAAACAAGTGGGGGTTATTTGTTGCCAGAAGTAAAAAGGCAGAAACCTCGTGGTCCAGGAGATCAAGAGGCCAGCAGAATCCCCCCTGTATGCACCTGCATACTCACCCACCGGGGTGGGGGTGCCCCTCAACTCACACTCACTAAAGTCAGTGAACTCCTGGTTCACCATCAGCCGAGGCAGGTGGGGAAAAATCGGATGTGGGCATTAGATTAAGGGCAGGATAATAAACAGGACTGTCTACAAACCCCAAAGTGGGACCCAGAGGGGCTGGATGTCTCCTGGTACCTGCCTGAAAGGCCTTTCTCTTCTCACAGGCTGACTCCTCCCCACCTTTAAGACTCGATGTGGGCACCCCTCCCCAGGAAGCCCGGCAGTGGCCTGGCCAGACCTCAGGCTTGCACTCTTTACTCTGAGGTGCTGATTTGTTCACAGGCCCGTCTCCCCACCCCCTGTAGGGGCCACCTCAGTGTTGTGCCCACAGGAGGGGCCCTGCCACCCCCACAGCCCCCCGTGGAATGGGTCCTGGTTGCATGCATTGATGCGAAGCTGCTCTTGGGGGCTTTCACGAGGATGGCTTCAACAGGGCAGGTTTCTGCGAGTGCTTCAGCACGGCAGGAGGTATGCAAGCACGTCTGACTCACCCTGCTTTGGGAGGCAGCTGGGGACGAGCTGTTCTCCATTTCCACTCATAACAAAACAAGGGAAAATGGGCTTAAATTGCAGCGAGAGAGATTTAGGTCAGATAGAAGAAAAGTCTTCAGGAGCCACCAGAACAGGGGCTCTAGGAGCTGATGGAATTTCTTTCCCTGGAGACCTCTGGAAAGAGGCTTTAGTGTCAGGGATGTTCCATCCCCAGGGCTCACTGTAAGAGAGAAGGACTCGCCAGCCCAGAGGGTCCTCCGAGCACCAAGCCAGGCCGTGCCCCCACCTCCAGCATCTCACTTAGCCCTCCTCTCTGGGAACAGCACACGTCACACATGAACACACGTGTCACAGACCACCCTTTCTTAGGGCTGTCAGAAGACTGTTAGAGCCCACGGAAATGCCATGCTCTCTGCCTTGTGACACAAGCTGGTTTCTCTTACGCTTTTGCTGATGGGGCTGAAAACTACCCTCCCCATCCCATTTAAAATAGTACTTGTGTTTTCTGTCAGTCTATCCACAACCAGGGTTTGCAGAGTCCTAGGCAGAGAGGAAGTAGCAGCAGCCCAGGGAACAAGACACTCAACATGGATTCTGGGATGTGACCCTCTCTTCTTGGGGCAAGCAAGAGGTAGACAGTTCCACATTAAGCCATCAGAATCCCCAGGCAATTCCAATGAGCAGCTAAGGTCAGAAGCCCTGCCAAGGCTGGAGGCAAATTTGTGGCCTACCTGTAGCCCCCAGATGGGACTTTCTAGATGTGGCTTCATGTAGGCAACATTCTCTGCTCCATTTCCTGCGCCTACACTTGTTATGCTCTCTCCTGCTTTTGATTTACGATGTCTTAATGTATCCTTTTAGGCCCCCCTGCAATCCTTTCTGGAACTCAGCGAGGTGAAAACAAACAGAACAGAAGCTTCCTGCTTTTCCAGGCTGGGACCTGGGCACAGCTCCCGCCCTTGTCTGGCTTGAGAGAGAGAGAGAGAGAGAGAGAGAGAGAGAGAGCTGGAGCCTCCTCTTCCCCAGCCAGAGGCCTTGTTCTGGTGATCCCACCCCGGGGAATTGCAGCCAGTTTTGCCAAGAGCCTTCCAGGGCCGCATAGGAGAGGCTTGCTGGGTTTACAGCACCTGAGAGAACACTGGGGACGTCCTGAGCGTCACCTGGCCCAGGCAGGGAATACCCCAGCCCCTCTGCTCTCCTGGTCCGCACCACTCAGCCCCATGCCGAGTGACAGATGGAGACTGCCAGCAAAAGGTGAGAGACGCCCAGGAGTGGAATCTTCTCCCAGTCGTGGAAGCCAAGGGGCTCGTCACGAAAGCCTGAGAAACAGTCCAGGACCAGCGCCTCTGAGACGATCCCGCTCAGAGGAGATGGGAGGGTTCTGGCCATTCAAGCTGTTCTAGAAAGCAGTGAGTGACCCATTCTATAGCTATGTGTCTGCCAGTTCTGGCCACACCACTGGCCGCAGGCAGAGAGGTTAAAAGGCTAAACGGGGCCTCTCTTTGGGCTGGTTACCGCAGTTATTGAGAAATGAGCTTGTATAGGAGCCACTGTGGCTTCCTCTACCCTAGGGCCCGGCCACTGAGGTTTCTGCAACATTCCAGATGTGTTATATTACGGGGACCAACATCTAGCAATTCTACCCTATTCCTTAAAGCTCTGAGCTCAGGGCAGCTCTGGCTGCCTGAGAAGCATCACAGGGACCTTTCCTGGCTCCAGGCCTTGGGAGGCTGGGTGTCATGCGGCTGCTGCTGCTGTCTGCGGTGCCCCTGCCTCAAGAAGAGAGCCTCTCAGCAGCAGGAGGGGGACACCCTCGGGGTCCCTCCCAGCCTGGGGGCCTCTGGGCAGGTCTTTGAAATGGTCCTGCAGATACAGGGTGGGCAGCCGGCCTTGCTGGCCGGGCGAGAGGAGGAGCTCTAGGCAGAGCTAACTCAGCCTTAAGGACCAACCCGTGCTGTGGAGCCCCTCCCCCAGGACAGAGCTCTCTCAGGGCCCATGCCAGGAGCTGCAGCACCTCCTGATAAAGACGCACACAGGCATATTATAAGATGGAAATTCAGGCAGACTGTCCTGAAGACTTCCTGTCTTGCTCCCTCCTCCATGGCCTTGGTTTGGCTTCCAGACCCCATTATCCTAACTGTACCGTGAGCTGGCCTACCCTGCAGCCACTGGGAAGCACCCCCTGGGGCCCATCCTTAGTGAGGGAGACTAGGGGACCACAGGCCCCCACGACTCCCTGTCTTGCTGGAGGAACAATGGCCATACAAGTGTCAAGAGGTTCCAGCTGTGGTAGGAGGGAGTGGGACACCCCAGCTAAGAGTGAGAGCTCTCATGTCACAGACCTGGACTCTGGACCTAGGCTTTCTGGTTCAGTGGCCTTGGGTACAGTGTTTAGCCTCCAAACCTCAGTTTACTGCTGTGTAGTGGGGATGCCAGCAGTATCTTCCTCCCTAAGGTTGCCTGGGAGGATCCCAGGAGGAAATGCTTGCGAATTGCTGACATAGCCCTTGGCCCTCAGTCAGCATTCAACGTGCAGAGACTGAATCCTGCCTGCACTCAGGGAGCGACGCCTTGGGTCCGGGGTGGTGGGGAGGGCTTCTGAGGGAAGGCATGGCCTGAGCAGGGCTCCAGGGAAGGCCCCGTGGACACTGGAGGTGCGGAGGGAGCTCCCCTGCAGCAGGGAGCTGCATCACTGCGGCTGCCCTCGGCCTCACCAAGCCTCATTCTAAATGGATTATTGTTTATTGGCAGCTTATCCTATCTCTCGGGTTATGAATTATTTACTAGATAATGACTTCATAATTGCTAATGACAGATGCCCCCAGGACAGGCTGACATAACTTCTGAGGCCACAGTGCTAATTGTAGTGGGGTCCCAGAAGCCTGTACATGGCCATATCCAGAGGGTCATTCCTAGGGATGGAGCCTGACTGACTAATCATGGGTCCAAGCCCTCAAGAGACAGAAGAAAATGGGATCCAAGGAGGGGCAAGGGAATGCTTCCAGGTCTTGAAGCCACTCTGTGGAGGCCCTGGGTGGCACAGCCTGGATGTCTCTGATGGTTACTGTGGACCATCTGGGTTTGGGCTGCTGGATTACACTGTGTGCTGAGCAGTCCAGGTCCTCAACAGGGGCTGTGATATGTGCTTGAGACTCCCCACCAGGACCCTCTGCTGTGGTCCCCAGAGAACAGTGGGCTGCCCAGTGGCTGTCTGGAATCCCTGTTGGCTGGGGAGGGCCACCTCCCTGGGCAAACAAGTCCTTTGCAAGTGAAGGGTACAAGATGGCTGACACGTGGGGGGTGGGGAGGTGGGCACACCAGCACCTTCCTTGAAGGTGCATCTGGTCATGAAGAGGGCATGAATTAAGTCCATTACTGAGCTGGGACCCTGGCCCTTCAGAATGGTAACAGCAACCCCCTGGACAGTATGTCTTATGTGCTAATCCAAGCGCCTCGTCATGTTAGCTCATCTAAGCCTTACACCACCATCTGAGGTTATTATGATCGCTGCCTTGCAAAGGAAGAAACAGAGGCAGGGGGAGGTTAAGCACCACATGGGAAGTTTTGCAGCTGGTAAGGGGCAGTACTGGGCTTAGGACCCGGGCAGTCTGGCTCTAGCAACTGTGCCTGTGACCGCCACCCTCTTCTCCTCACTGGAAACGCCGCCTGAGTGAATGAATGAATGATGAAGGGTGGGAGGACCTCGTGAACATGGAGTGCAGCTTTCTAAACACGGCTGGGGTGTGACATGAGCATACTGAGACTTTGGCTTCTGGTGGAGTCTCGGAGGCCTGTCTTTCACAGGGACTGTGCTGGGGACAGTGGGAAGAGGAGCTCTGGGCTGGGTGTTTGGTGTCCCAGGGGCGATGGCCTTGGGAGGACAGGGTCAGTGCATGACTCTGCTCTACATGGGTGCATGTGAGTGGCTCTGATGGGTGTGGCTGGCCCCTGTCACATACAGGTTAGACAGGCTAAAGGGCCCCTTCTGATCATTCATGCATCCTGGAAACATCAGAGAGGCTTTTCCTTGCCAGCTGAGTGGAGGAACCCAGTGACTGAGACATAGTTCCTGCCCTTGAGGAACTCCCTGCAGTCTCCCAGGAGGGTCCTATGATGGGGGGCAGGAAGCTGAGGGGTCCAGGAGCACAGCCAGAGGCTGCAGGCACTGACTTTTCCTATTAGCAGTTTCTTTTCAATGTGTGTATGTGCTCAGCTCTGTGGGGCTGCCCTCCTGTCCCCAGAGATTTCATAGCCTTGGGGGTGAGCCTTGTGCACACTGGACAGTAAAAGGATCCTACTGGACCAAGAGGCAGCAAGTACTAAATGGGTGCTGGGGAGAGAAACAACGTCACGGCCTCGGAGGAGAGAGACTTCCTACAGTGAAGATGTGTGCGGCCTGGGAGCATTTTGCCAGGAGGCAGACAGAGATGGGAGAGGCTCTCCCGGGAGACTCCGGGGTGGGAAACAAACACGCAGCGGGAGTCAAGGCGCACACGAGTATGGATGGGAGCAGAGTGCATGCAGGGACCACCAGGAGTGGGTCAGATTTACTTAATCTGATCTTCCAAGTCAGTACCTGCAGAGCAGGGCATACCTGGGTGGGATGGTGGAGCACTCTGAATGCACTTTAGAAAGCCTTAAACTGCAGCTAAATAAATAATTGTACTGTTTAGTCTGAAGTGCAGAGACAGGACACCTCCTCTTGGTACTAATGGGAGGGCGAGGCTCCCTGGCTGGTCGTGGGGCTGCCTCGTGCACATCCCTGAGCACTGAACTCAGGAGGGGCCTGGAAGGAATCTGTTTTCTGACTCCCACTCTCCACTTTCAGCACCTGCCTGTGAGCTTGGAGAAGAGAGGGCAGGTTAATTGTTACCTCCTGTGCTGTTACTAGGTTACTTTGTAAAAGCAGAAATGTGCTTTTAATGATTTTTTTTGTTGTCGCTACCTTACGAACCAGATGCTTTTATCTAAATGAGTTGCTACAAATCAAAGGGCGGCCCGTGAGGATTGCTAGGCTGCGGCTGTCTTACATGGGCGGGCGCCAGCTCCGCAGATGAGGCTTAAATCTCCTCACTCTCTCAAACACGTACTGGCAGCTGTCATTAACGAGCCTCTGAGTGACCAAGATGAGAGGACTCCAGAGCCAGTGGAGTGGCCTCCAGCCTGTGATAGTAATTCTGAGCCCCAGTCCACTTGGCTCAGGAGGGTGAGGCCTGGGTCTGGCTGACTCATGGTCCTTAGGCGTCTTGAATCTTGGTGGGTAGGAAGAGGACAGATATGACCCTCAGATATGACCCTTTCTGTTTTCTTTCTGGGTGGGAGTTGGAATCACACTGAGGCCCAGCAGATGGACATTCAGTGCTGGGCTCGACACATAGTATGTGCTCAACTAATGCTAGTGGAAGCCAGGCAGCATGTGATTATGTTCAGGCTTCAACATGAAAAGGAGCAGTTGACATGGGAGTGAGAGGGGCCTCTGGGTTAGCAACCAGGAGACAGGTTTCTTCTCTGCTTTGCTTGGCTGTGTGACCTTAGGCAAGATAATTGCCCTCTCTGGGCCTTGGTTTGCTCCTTGGTACAATACATGGCAACAATAATCCCTCTCTGCCTACCTCCTGGAGTCCTCCCTCATGACTACTTTGCAAACTGAAAGCACATGGGTCACAGGAGGATGTAACATACTGTCAGTCATACCTCTTGAGCCGTGGATGTTCTAACAGGTTGGGGTTGGGATGGTGGTTGCCAAGGGATCTCTGTTTTGGGGTCAGGGATTGCACAGTAGCTGTGAGCATGGTTCGAGTCAGCGTTCCGTGAACTGATTGCTATGTCCCCAGTATCAGCAAGCTGGGCATGGCCTTCAAGGCCCATCACTGCTGAGACCCAACTGTCTGTCCAGCCACATCTCCCAGTTCTTAGGTCTCCCTTAGCACTTATGCTCATCTCTCTGGTCCGCTTGTGTCTTTAAGCCTCTGCACGAGCTGTTCCCATTGCTTGGAATGTTCCCTGTTCTCACATACATACGGACTTAACGTAACCTCTTTTTTAAAGCCTGGGGTTTTGACTGGCCCCTCAAATGTATGCTCTGGGTCAGGCGATTTTGTCTCGCATGGTCCCTGTGATATCCCTGGTGCCCTGTGCCTAGAACAATGCCCAGCATTATAATAAGTGCTTAGTAAATACCAGTGGAGCAAATGAGTGGTTTTTCTATAGTACTTTTCATAAATTCTTCTCGTTGCACTTATCACATAAAAATTGATCACATTTATCAAAAAATAATATATTTATTTGCCGGGCTCCCCACTGGACTGAGAGCTCCTTGAGGACAGGGCTTTGGTCTGACCCCTCTGAATCCCAATAAGAACAATACACAGTGTGGCTACCAACACGTGTTGAATGCATGAGTGAATGAGTGATAAGAGTTGAAACACCCTTTTGTGTCCCCATGTGCTGGGTATTCATCCTATAGCCAATACTTCTGGTACAAGAGAGAGAAGGGGGAGGGGAGGGAGAGAAATTTATGATTAGAAGACAAAATCTTAGAAGTTTCGTAAGATTGCCAATAAGGGTCCACAAATTTCAGAGCTCCATATACGCATGCATGGAGCTTTCTCTGAGCAGGATGCTGGCAGGGCCACTATTAGTCTAATTCTGTATTTTTGTGCAAATTAGAAAAAGTCGCTCCTCTGTCTGAACTCTCAAGGACACAGCAAAGCTCTCAAGAGTGCAGGCCGGGGGTCAGCCCCATGGAGGACACAGACTCACAACTGTTCCCAGCAGCCTTGGCCACAGAAGCAGGTGCAAGGTAAGCAAGGAGACTGGCTGCTTGGAAAATCAAATTTTGCCACAAAAATAAACTCTGAGGTTTGCAGGGAAGCTATTTCTAGCTAAGGTGCCACATGAGGTTCTGCAGCTAGACTGGACTGCTGTGTGCCCCTCTATCCCACCTGCCGTTAGCTCAGAGCCTCCCCTGGGCATGCTGTTTGTTCCCAGCCCCTTGGCCTCCAGGATTGCGGAAAGATTCCCAGTCCTGCCCCTGGGTATCACCTGCCTTTTGCCCATCTCCCTTGCTGCCTGGCATGGAGCTGACTGGAGTGGACCAAGGGCAGGGTCCGGGGGTTCCACCTGGCCACTATCCTGGGCCGGGTGATGCTCTGGCAGCCATCTCCAGCCATCCCTGGCCTCCCCCTAGACCTGTCTCAGCACTGCAGATGCTGTGAACCCAGCAAGCCTCTCCTATGGGACCCTGGAGGGCTCTTGGCAGAATCGGCTGCAATTCCCCATGGTGGGAATCACCAGAATGAGGCCACTGACCCAGCTTGTGCTGGGGAAGGGGAAGCTCCAGCCCTCTCTCTCTCTCTGGGAAGCCAGGCCGGGGCGGGAGCTGTGCCCAGTTCCTAGCCTGAGAAAAGCAGGAAGCTTCTGTTCTGTTTGTTTTCACCTCGCTGAGTTCTAGAAAGGATTGCAGGGGGCCTAAAAGGATACATTAAGACATCATAAATCAAAAGCAGGAGAAAGCATAACAAGTGTAGGCGCAGGAAATGAGGCAGGGAATGTTGCCTACATGAAATCATATTTAGAAAGTTCCATTCATGGGCTACAGGTGGGCCACAAATTTGCCTCCAAGCTTAGCCATAGTTTTGGCCTTAGCTGCCCATTGGAACTGTCTGGGGAGCTTTATAAAAATACCAATCCTGGGCCCACCTCCCAGAGAATTTGATCTAATTGATATGGTATATAGTCCGGGTTTGAGGATTTCAAAACTCCCCCTAGGTGATCTTAATATGCAGCAGGGTTGAGAGAGAGTGTTTAGAGGCAGTGTTTGCTCGGAAGAGGCAAAGAGGAAGCTGATCTATCACAACATGATTCGTGGGTCTATGCCCACAGTGACAATGGCTTGGAGAAGAATATGCCTGTGCTGAAATGAGAGATCCTTCTCCCAAGGGTCCCAGCAAAGGAGTCACAAATGACAGGATCAACATTAACTGCCACAAAATCCTCAATGTGGGCACATCGCCATAGGGCAGCCTCCAATCCTGGGTCCTGGCACCACACTGCTCACTTGCAGTCCCAGCTGCGAATCGGACAGGCAGGTAACTGACACACATGAGCCTTAGGAGAAGGGTCTAGGCCTTAGGACAGAGGTGCCATCTGGGAGTCAAGCCTGGGGACAGCTGAGCAGGGGTGTAGGGATGGCTGGAGCCAGAGAGCTGAGGAAACCCTGCTGCACAAACCCTCTTTTACTGGTGGGAGGCAGCAGACGTGCTGGAGGACCAGAGCCCACGGCAAGAGTGAGGGTGGGACCAATTCTCCAGGAAAGCTGGTTGTTGGCAGGGAGGCCGCTTGCTGATCCCGAGGTGCTTGGGGCAGGCTGGAGGTCTTGAGGCCCTGTCCATGGAAAGCTATGAAACACCTGTAGGGTGCTGGGCAGGGAGTGGGCCAGTGGTCCCTAATGACAACTGGGTAGGGTGAGGGCTTGGCTAAGGCTCTGCTGAGGAACCTGAGCCATAGACAACTGGCGTGGCCTTGTGGCCTTCTCAGGGGTCTGAGCATCCCAGTGCCCACTGGGGAAAGGGTTGTGGAGGTCTGTAGTGTGGGCCGGGAAGGGCAGCAGTCTGAGGCCAGGGGTGACAAGGTTTCCATGTTGGCCAGAAGCACTGGGATGTCTGACCTCAGGTCCATCCTTGGGGAGCATACTATGGCGGCCAAAAAGGAATGGAGAAGGAAGCAGAGGAGGGAAGGGGGACGTGACAGCTCCAGGAAGCAAGGCTGTCCTAGCGCCAGAGTGAAGGCAGCAGAGGGCAGGAGAGTGTGGCTAGAGGTGGCGTCTGCGGGAGCCACCAGGAGTGCAGCTGCGGTGGCCACGGGAGCCCAGGCCATAGCACAGGTGGGCTTTAGCTGAACAGCTCCCAGTCCCATTAGCAATGACATTTGCACTATCCTCGAGAATGTCTGGGGCACACGGGGCGTGTCTGCTGAGGGCAGTGCGCAAATGGTCTGAATAGGCAGTACTGAGACAGTCCCAAGGAGAGAGGCAAGGGACGCAGCACAGGGTGGCTTCAGCGCCAATTTGGATCCGCACTGCCCTTCACCACCTCCCAAGCCCCAGGTGTCTGCTAATGCCATTCTTGGCTCAGCCTCCGCCTCTGCACAAACTGAGTCCTCAGCTCAACTTCCCACCCCAGGCCACAGTGCAGGGGTCAGATTTCACTGCTGCTAGCTCCGACTGGGTTACTTGGGTGGTTTTCATCAAACCCCTGAGAAGCAGAGAGCAGCCCTCCTGCTTTGCTCTTGAACCCGCTCGTTCAGTAGCAGGTTACACAGAGCCCGGTGAGCTGGCCCAGTTTCCACAGTAAGCGGATAGCTGATGCCACCGATCACCAGGTCCCAGTGGGTCTTGGAACCTTCTTATCTTCTTGGGAATCGATGGGCTCACGTGAGGGCAGAGTACGCCCAGCACTAGGCCATGTGTAGGGGGTGCCTTGAGGCCACAGGATCACTGACAGGTGCTGTGGGGAGAGGGAGCAGAACACAGAGGCAGCTCAGACAGGACCCTGTCCTCCAGGCACCGGCCAAGTGGTAGGGAAGATAGACCTCAGTCACACTGGGGACACCAGTCGGGGGCACAGAGACCAAGGCCCACAAAGGGTGCATCCTAGCAGGCATGCCTGGTGAGACCACCTTCAAGGTCCATCCTGTCCTACAGTACATGCTTCTCAGGGGTGGGTGAGCAAGAGCCAAGTGCCACTCTGCACCAGCAGCGGAGAGGAGAAGACCCCAGACTAAGGGCCACCATGTGAGACACCGAGACCCACTGCCCCCGGGGGGCTCTCTGTTCCCTCCTGCCATGGTGCCTAAGGCTGCAAGACATATCCACGGAAATGACTTCTGTGAAGAGCATCTTTGAATCTCATCTCTGCCCATCTAGGAGCTGGAAATGCTACAGACACCAAACCAAGGCTTAACTGTCTTGTTTTCCAACTCCCCTTCTCTGACCCGACAGATACAGACAAAAACCACTCCCCAGTGTCCGAGATAACTAACAAGGACAGCTGTCCCTAGTCAGTGGTGCCAGCAGGCATGTGCCAACTGCCCACCGGCTCTCTAGCTCAGGAACCCATCTGTCCTCCTCTGGTTGCTGGGTGGCAGCAGGCCGGATGCACAGCGGGGTAGGGGTGGGGGGCTTTTCCCACTTCAGCGGCTGATCCTGGCCCAGCCTGGAGCCTCCTCCCACTTCCTGCTGACAAGCAGAGCCCCACTCTGTCCTCTTTGTGCCAGGGCTCTGGCAGGAGAAGGCCCTCCTCCCTCCGCTCTCCTCCTCCACCCTCTCTAATTCTGAAGCAGAGAATCTGGACAAGGCAAAGACTTCCTTGGCTGAAGCTCTGCCCTGCTATGGAGGGAGTGGGGTTTCAGGCCACAGTCGGCCCCGCGCAGGGACCAGAAGACTCCTGTTCAGAGGGTACCGGCACCAGAGAGGGGTACTGAGAATACAGCAGCCCCTGGGCCACTGTGGCCCGTGCTCACCAAGCGCCAGGCCCTGGGTGTTGGGCAGACGTGGCTTTGGCCCCTGGACTGTTAAAGGCTCAAGTGCCACAAGGACACATTGGACTGGGCCAGCTCAGCCTCCACTGTCCTGAATCCCAGGACCAGCCTCTGTCCCTTCAATGGGAGCGCATGGCCAACTCCAGCTCCAGGCTTGCAGCACATTCCCAGCCTGTAGGGTGAGATCTGGAGCAATCTTGAAGGTTCTTTTAAGAAGATTTTGTCCTTCAAAGGCAGGCTACATTTCCCCTGACTCTCTTAGCTGCCTGAACCTGGTTTGAGAGCCTGGAATGGAAACTTTAGGCCAGACTTCTATACGTTAAACACCCAAGGAAATAATCAAATGGCTATAGACGCAAAAAAAAAAGTTTGTAGTGTTATTATTTGCAATAGCAAAATATTTAAAATTTGCTAAATGTCCATCATTAGGGAGTTACGTAAATCATGTATTTTATCACATTCATATAGACATGTGCAGCCTGTAAAAATGATGACATCCATTTCTATTTACTGACATAAAAATATACCTTGACATATTGTTGAATCAGAATAGCATGCCACCCAACAGTCTGCACAGTAGATCCCAGGCACATGTGTGTTCTGTACATGTGTGTAAGAGAAAGTCTAAAGAGAGACACTAAAATGGTTATCTTTGGGGGAATATGATTATGGTAGCTAGAACTAAAATAATTTAAATATAATTCTAGCTACTATCTTTTAAAATCTTTCTGCAATGAATAAATAATATTCTCATGACATTTAATCACATCATTTAATAACAAAAAAGTCAAACCATGAAACTTAAATTTTTTAAATTACGAAAGACAGAAGAATTACAGTGTTTGAGGAGCTAACGGTCACCTCACTGCTGGCCACCCTCAGATCTAACCTGGGAGAAACCCAAGACCCAGGTAAGTGAAGAAGAGTGATCCCTCGTGTGACTTCCAGGAAGGCGAGGCCAAGATGGCTTAGCGAAGCCCTGGCACCAGCAGATCACAGGCCTGTGGTAAAAATCTTGCTGATCACAAGGGTGAGGGGCCAGCTGCATTCTCCGCCCTACCCTCAGCATTGAGTGTGAGAGGAGAGAGCTGGCTGCCCCAGGCCTGAGGCTTTCTTATTTCCAGGTGAGCTGAGCAGAGACCTACCTTGCGCCGCCCGTCTCTGGCAAGCTCTGGATTCGTCCCCAGGATGCTAAATCCTCGATGGTCGCTGACACTCAGTAAAGCATGAGCATCACCAGGGAGCCAGAGAGTCTAGAAAGAGAGGGGAAAAGAGTGGGGTTGGGGTGGGGAAGGGGTATCATTTTTTACAAAAGGTCTACTTAGAGTCCCAGGATCTTAAAGGATCCTTGCCCTAAAAGGGTGCTATCTTCTGCCCCGATTTCCCCGATGCTGAACTCTCTCACACAGGGTGATCCCAAGCTCTGCCCCACACTCAGATAATGGGGAAAAGTGTGTAGCAGAGTAGCCCAAATGGCAGGCACCAGGAATCCCTGCCTGTCCCCAAACTCACAAAGCCCTAATCCCCACCACCGAGCCTTTGATACTGAATAAGAACAAGAACAATGGCATTGTCTTCCATCTAATCCAACGAAGAAACTCCAACAATGGGGAAAAATAAAAAAGGTAAGTCTTTAATCTAATGCTGAAAAGGACATAAACTCTAGAATTAGAAAAACAAATCATTACTTTTTTCAGACAATGGGCAGGAAGACCTTGAGTAGGCAAAGAATAGGTTCCCCGGAGAAAAAATTAAAAAAAAAAAATTATAGATTTTATACTGAGTAGAAAGAGGCTATCTATTATGGGGAGGCAGGGCTATGCTATTCCTAGTTCCCTCTTTTAAATGTAATATATGAGAAAGTCATCTTCACGACGGGAAATGGCATTCTCCATTGCAGAAATGGCAGAAACACACGACTGTCATTACCTGGGAATCAATATATTTTTTTTAACTGGATATATCATTATCAATTGATTTTCCTTTTTCCTCTTAGCACTCCAGAGTCCTGGGTAGCAGGGGAAAGCTTTAATGTGATATGAAGGATTTGGACAGGTAAATAAGTTATTGTAAACTAATTCCATCTTATGAGCAGTTTCTCCCCGATGATGTGACGCGGCTTTCTCAGATCCTCTCACCCTAAGCTTTTTCAGCTGCCACTGACAGAGACACACATGAGCCATATCAAGTAGCCATTTTTAAAGCTGAAGGTGGCAAAAATATTATTTTTCCCAAGGATAGAGTGTTCTCTTCACGATTAAGAAATAACCTCCGTGGGGAAGCAAAGTAAGCCAAGGTCACCATTTAATTTTGACACAGAGCCAAAGCGGTGAGTACATTTCCTCTGCCAAGCCCACGGGATGCATGAGGATGGATCGATCTCTTTCGCCACCAGAAATGGGAAGTACTGGGGATAAGAAGATTAGCGTATTTCTGGGGAAGATCGTGGGCAGGAACGTGTTGGTGAAAAGGAAGAGGTCTGGGAGACGGGGGTCAAACTACTTTTAGGTTCTCAAGAATCTCATTCCTTCATTTAATAAATATTTTTTGAGTGCCTGCTATGTGTCAGGCAATGTTCTAGGCACCGAGACCATGTCAGGGAACAAAACAAAACAAATATTCCTGCCCCCGTGGAACTCATATTCTACAAGGGGAAACATACTATACATTTAAGAAACAAGTGAAAATGGTTAGCATGTAAGACGATATCAGTACTCCTTATTTGAGAAAAATGGAGCAGGGTGGAGGACCGTGGTATGATTGAAGCAGTGGGGAGGGCCAGGCTTGGGAGCAGATGGCAGGTAAATGCACAGATCCAGGGCCTGAGCAGTAGGTCACGCGCGAGTCTGGGAGGGAAGAGCGGAAGAGCAGCACCAACAGCCTAGCGGAGACATGACTGGGGCATTCCAAGATCAGCAAGGCTGCCACCATGGCCGGATGGGGGAGATCCCAGTAGAAGGTGCATGTCTAGGCTGGGGTGTCAACCTGTGGCCTGTGGGCCGCAAGAGATTTTAAGGACTATTTTGCTTATTTGTGGTGTCAGATATCGCAAAAAAATATGCATGAATGGACCTTTTTTTCCCCCACTCATCAGTTTTGTCAGTGTTGTGTATTTAATGCGTGACCCAAGACAACTCTTATTTTTCCAATGTGCAGCAGAAAAGACAAAAGCTTGGACACCCCTGGGTAGGGCCCTGTTGGCCACCGGGCAGGCTACTAACTCAGAGCCCAGAGATTCCAGCTACCATCTTTGGAAGGGGCTCCCAAACTCTCAGAGGTCAATATCAGGTCAATCTGTTTCCTTTCTCCTCAACCCAGATGGCTCAACTCTCTCTGGCCAGCTAAAGTCCACATCCCAGGATGCAACTAGGCTGTGCCAACTGAACACGGCACAGGCCAGACAGAGTGTGGAGGGTCAGTGGTGGGAAGGGAGACAGGGCTGTCTACCTGACCTGATGACAATGGCCTTGCCTTCCCTACTCTGTAGTCCTCAGAGGCCACCTCTAGAGGAGATAATTGAAACTGTTCTGAACAAAAAGAGACTGCATATATGAAAGCCGAGTTTTTCAGGACTTTCCCCTAAGACATTAATGAAAAGATCCTGATGTGAATGGACACGTTGTCCCTTCCAGGTCTGCTTTCCACCCAGCCCACCCTGTCTGTGCCTGGGAGGCTCACACAACCACCCCTCTGACTTCTGCTTAGGTTCAGCCCACGAAGGTACCAGCAGGACACCAGGGATTGCGCTGGGGTTGGGTATTGATTCCCCTACTTCCTTCCCTCAGTGCCCCTCCGCTGAAGGTCATGACCCTCCTTGAGGGGCAGCGTGCTGCACGTGGCTCTCCTCTAGGTCCAGTAAGGAGCTCCTCCCCCTTCCCCCTCAGACTTAGATGTAGGAACTTCCCTCATCCCCATGATTGGCCCTGGGGTACCACCCTATGGTGGGCTCTTTACACTGGGCTAACTCCTCTGCAGATAGTCCTTTTATTTAAGGACTCTTCAAATTATACATTTGAATGTGTCGACTTCCTTTCAAGACCCCAGTAAATACGTCTGCAGAAAGGATTAAAAGCAGAACTTTGGAATCAGACAGACCTAAATTAGAATGCTAACACTGCCACTTAATTTTCTGACACTTGGTAAATTATTTAATCTCTATGAACCTTGGTTTCCCTTTCTCAAAACCAGACAACCCGTTACACAACCTTCCTCCTCCTCCACTAACCTCACCATCTCAGAAAGGCCATCACCCGCGCAGAGTCCCAGAGCAAGCGGTATCTGCCCACCCTAACCACAACTCCTCCCTGGAGGGGCTTCTAACCGTTCTCAGCTCACATTCGGCATCGGTGTGTGTCTCAGGGATTTTAATTACTTTTTCACATCCTTCTTTCTTGCTCTCTTTCCTCCTACCCGACCCTCCACTCCTAGTAGTTAGATACTGGGCTTCCTGAGAAATAGACGTTATCTTTTTGAATCTCTGGTCCACAGCACGCATCCCACAGTGGTTTAGAGCAGATCCTTGACTCATTATCTTTTCTTCTTAGGAGGCGAGTAAGATACATCCATGCACATAAACACATTCTACTCTAATGAGATGCATGGTATTTAAAGGGATTTTAAAATAAATTACTAGAACCGATTTCTAGTAATAATTTTGTTCCCAAGCGAACACTGTAAAACCTTACATTTCCAAAGATCATGGCTTGGGAAAATGAATCTCAGGCATGAACCCAGGAAATGACGGGGAGCTAGAGAGGTTTTACATCTTCAGGGGAGACAAAGAGCTCATCTGGAGCTCTTAGGCAGGGGTCCTCAAACTATGGCCCTCGGGCCACATGCGACGGTGTGAATTGTATTTGTCCCCGTTTTGTTTTTTACTTCAAAATAAGATATGTGCAGTGTGCATAGGAATTTGTTCATAGTTTTTTTTTTTTTTTTTAAACTATAGTCCGGCCCTCCAACAGTCTGAGGAACAGTGAATTGGCCCCCTGTTTAAAAAGTTTGCGGACGCCTGCCTTAGGGCTTAATTTTAAAATCTCTGGTCAAATTCACCCTTTCCCTTGAACTAATTTCATCATCAAAGAACAGTTTACACTCTTAAGGAAAATAACATTAAAAAGCTGAAGACAGGACCAGGTGCAGGGCGGTGCCTGTGGCTCAGTGGGTAGGGTGCCAGCCCTATACACCGAGGGTGGTGGGTTCAAATCCAGCCTCAGCCAAACTGCAACAAAAAAATAGCCAGGCATTCTGGTGGGTGTCTGTTGTCCCAACTTCTTGGGAGGCTGAGGCAAGAGAATCACTGAAGCCCAGGAGTTGGAGGTTGCTGTGAGCTGTGATGCCACAGCACTTTACTGAGGGCGATAAAGTGAGACTCTATCTCCAAAAAAAAAAGAAAGGGCAGGTGCAGTGGTTCACGCCTGTAATCCCTGTGGGAGTACTGTGGGAGACCAAAGTGGTGGACTGCCTGAGCTCAGGAGTTCAAGACCAACTTTAGCAAGAGTGAGACCCCTGTCTCTAAAAATATCCAGGTGTTGTGGATAGTCCCAGATACTTGGGAGGCTGAGGCAGGAGAATCACTTGAGCCTAAGAGTTTGAGGTTGCTGTGAGTTGTGATGCCAAGGCACACTACTGAAAGTGACAAAATAAGACTATTTAAAAAAAAAAAAAAGAAAAAGAAAAAGCCAAAGGATAGGGGACTCCGTACAGTAAGTGATTAGTCACTGCATGTGAAAAGGGTCTTATGACCTTCACCATCCCAGTGAACTTAAGAGATGCTAATTCACTTTGACTGATACTAAAACCAAGATGAAGGCAAGGCTCTTGAATGGGTTGCTTGGGTTAAATGCTGGGTGGTCTCCAAAACTAAACTAAAGAAAAAATTTGAGATCCATTCTAAGTTATAAATGAAGATGATTCCTGACACGAACCAAATTGATTACCAAGAGAATGATCAACAAGGGCCCCAAGATATTTTTATTTCTCTATAAAAGACATAATTTTTTTTTTCTCCTCTCTGAAGGAGAAACTGCCTTCAGAGAGGAGAAACCAATTAGCGAGTCTGCAGTTTGACGCAGGATCAGAAAGCAGCCCTGCCTGGGTCTTGACCACGCTCCCCAATTATGGTCCCGAACCCAGAAGTTCAGCACCACTCAGCAAACTGGGAAACAAACAGTCTTTCTTCTTGAGAGAAGGGAAACAAAGGAACAGGAGGCTGTAAACCATAGGGAAACAACCAGCTCCCAAGCCCACTCTCCTGTTAGCCCAGGCAGGGCATTCTGGGTGCCCCGACATTGGTCCTGAATGTTCGCTCCAGATGTATCCTGCAAAGGGAACTCATTCATACCCTGTTTCTTTTAAAAAGGGAGGAAAACAGGCCATCCATTAATAATATCAACCGTGGGCTCACCAAAGCCTGCAAGGCATCTTGCCAGCACAAAAATAAACTCTCAGAAGGTTTATCCATCAGGTTCACGACAGTTTCCGGGCTGAGGGGTACGGAAGGCACTGCTTTTAAAAGGGGAGAATGAAGGTACAAAGATGGAGTGTGTTATGGGAGTCCACCCAGCACTCGGCAGAGACTTCCTGTTCCATTTAGGAGCCAGAATTGGCCATTGATGAGACCCATTACTTATTTGCAACTGCTGGGATGGACCTCCTGGTGTGCTTTTTTTGTGGGCATGAATTCATCAAAGAAAGATAGTGTCTACAGAGGCCTTGGGGCCTGTTGGAGAGATAACAACATTTTCATAATGTTTGAAGTTTACATTTTCTCATTTATTTTTTCTAACAAATTCATGAGTTGATTATTTTTATCATCCCCATTATATAGAGGAGGAAACAGAGGTGCATGGTAAATAAGAGTTGTCAAGAGTCACACAGCAAGCCAACGAGGGAGGCGGAAGGGGAATTCCGTGAGCCTCCCGTTCCTGAACTGTTCTGAATTACTGAAGACCTCTTGCTCCTGGAGCCTCCCTCAATGAGGAGAACAGAGCTATTTGGGTTCACTCCACAGTCACCACCAAAGGGCTGAATAAAAAGGCACAGGTGTCAGCAGACAGCCCTCATTCCAGTCAGTCTCTGCTGACTCCAGCTGCCCCCGGCCCTCGCACACTTCTGGAGGTGCTCACATTACCAAGTGATCCCCTGGCCTTGCACAGACCCTCCTACCAGAGAAGCCACGCGCTCCCCCTCCTTCCCTCTCCCAAGGCAGCTCACCTGGGTTCTCCATTACTGTGACCTTGGCGTTTCTCAGCCTTTTTTCCATTGTCAGCTCTAGTTTCTACCCCCAATGACTCTTCACCTCTCACCTTGATAGAGACTGAGTTGTGTTCCCCAAATTCATATGCTGAAGCCCTGACTCCTCATGTGTATTTGCACAACAGGTCTTGGGCAGCCAGGCAATCAAGGTTAACTAGGACACAAGGGTGGCGTCCTAATCCAACAGAATGACAGAACCCTGTCCTTGGGAAAGGGGAGGAGACACCAGAGAGCTGACTTTCCCCCCACCTGCTGTGGTGGGAGGACTCACAGAGAGGGTGCCCACCTGCAGGCTGAACCAGAGCTGGACAGCATTGGTGTAAAGTATTACATAGCTAAGGTAATCAACCAAGGATATAGACTCAATTATAGTATAGGACACTCAATTTCTTATGTCCCCTATCATGGACTGTATCTGCTTCTTAGCATCGCAATCCCTTAATGTGCCCTGATTGGAAGTTTGGCCAAGGGCTTTCACCAGAGCCGGACATGCTGGACCTTAATTTGGGACTTCCTAGCCCGCAGTGTTCTGAGACAATCCACTTCTGCTATTTTAGCCGCCCAGTCCATGCTGCTCTGTTATGGCCACCCAAGCTCACAAAGATACACCTGCATCACTGATACAGTTTCCAGGAAGGCTCCAGCTCCCTAGGAGGCCCTGCTGCCACCGGAGGGACTGTGCTACTCCCTAGAATTGGTCCCAGCACTCCCCAACCAAAAAGCATCCCTAGTCCAGGGCCTCAGAGAACCCAGGCAGGCTCAGATTGTGTCCAGTGGCTACTGCCCGGACCGCCCCAGCTTGTCTTTGCCTCCATGACCCGCCCTAGACCACTTCTTTCCTGCTTTACCCCTTCTCCTCCCCCAAACTCCTCTTTGGAAGTTTGCACTCTCTGGAGTGTAGAAACTCTGCAGGCAAAGCAGGCAAGGAGGCTTCCTGGTGGGCAGGCTCTGCCCAAAGGGACCCACTCCCTAGTTCCCTCAGCTGGTTTGGGGAGAGAAGAAGTGGAAGACAAGGCGAATGGGGTGGCCGTAGCCTGAGTGAATCCTAAGTTACACCGTGACAGGACTCTGTCAGAAACTCAGGCTGAAATGTTACAGACAACACAAGTTAAAAATCAGAAGTTCCAACCCCCCCAAACATTTTGTTACACAGCAGACCCTTCAGAAATTAACTAGGACTCACCGCCCCCCCAGCCCCATCAGTCAATGGCAGTGCACAGTCCCTTGCCCTCCTGCCCTGGTTAATATAGATTTGCCTGTCACTGGAGCCGGGACGAGGGTGACCCTTGCATTTTCTGAAGGCTGGCTGGAAGATGAGGAGCTGAAGGTGCTTCCTGGACGTAGGCAAGCCTGACCCTCCTGCAGTGGCATTTACAGTGTCAGCACAGAGCACATCCCTGGCACACAGTAGATGCTCAGTAAAGCCTCTTTCAAGGAAGGAAAATGCCGACAAGGTTCAACTCATTTTCTACAATTTTTCTTTGAACATCTGGAAGATGTTCACACTGTAGTTCATGACTGGAATACAAACCAGTTTTTAAAAAAAATCAGACATTGCTTCTAGATTTTGTTATTATAAACAGGCCCACATCCTCCCTTAAAATTGCAATAATTCCTTCCCAGATGTTGCTTCTCCTCCAGATCCACAAATTTAAGCTCTTCATGATGATGCTTCATTTGACTAGCACTGAGGGCGGTCTGGGGTGCCCCTGGTCCCCTCGCTCACCAGACGCCGTGAGAACCCTTAGAGGAAGGGCACCCTGGCTCCCTGACAGGCAGGCCAGCTGCGGCTCTCCCGGTTGGACTGGGGTGGGTGTGGGTGCTGAGGGACAACCAGCACCCTTTCCTCCACTGCCGTCCAGGTATCCACGTGGGAGGGTGTCAGACTCACAGTGCCCTCGCACACCACCTTGTGGCCCCAGGGGCACTGCCCTTTTAATGCTCTGCCTCCGATGTGGACAAGTCTCTTCCCCTGATTATCTCCGAAGCTCCTGGGGCTGCGCTGTAACATTTAAACAAGACTTGACTGGAGCCTTGGGGAGTAAAACAAAACAACTGGTCAGGAGGTAGGTGAGAGCAGTGAAAGGAAGCAATGGCAGCCAGATGACTGGGTTCCCAGCCTGTCTGTCCTCCATGAGGTCCCCTTGGGAGCAACTAGGGGAAGGCATCTAGGCAAGTACCTGCCTCAGGTCTGAGCCCCACAGCAGAGCCAGAGAGCAGGACGTCCCTTTTCCCTTCTGCCTTCCCAGTTCCAGCTTCTCACCTTGCCCCATTCTCCAGGAAGCCTGGGACCTGCACCCCAAATGCTCACTTCGCCAGCCACATCAGAAAACACCACGAGCCCTGTTACAGACCAGAGCAGTACGTGTCAGGGGGCTGGAGACAGTCATGGGGACAAGAGGAACAGCCAGCACACAAGCTCACTCATAGGGTCTGCCAACAGCTGGGCATGTTCAGCTCCCTCGGCAGCCCCCCACGCTCCTTTGGCTGGGGTCTTCTGACAGCTGTAAAAACATGTGATGGGAACAGAGTGGCCTCCCAGGGTTAATCAAGGTAGGCTGTTGTTCCCTCACGGAGAAGCAGGAAGGTCCATACACCCCATCTAAGTCTGAATCCCGCGGCCTTGCACGGCACGATCAAAGCTTCACTTTGGATTTATACCGTAGTCCCAGAACACCAGTCCGGGACATGGCTAAGCCTGTGCAAGGTCAAGAGCAAGGAAGACCCACAGCCTGAGGGACTTGGGTCTCGATCTCAGCTCTGCCATGGGATAGCACTGACCACATCTGCCCGCCCTCCTTTCAAGTCCTCTGCCTCGGTCTCCTCATTTATCTAAAGGGGTGACATCCATGGCTGTCCTAAAAGCTGAAAGTTCTACTATAAGAAAGGCGCTCAGCACAGTCTGCGGCACGTGTGAGTGGTAGCTATAACCGTAATAATCACCATGCCCACTAACAGAAGCACAGCATGGGTATCCCTAAAATGCCTCACTGCCATGGGGAGGGTTGAGAGTCACACTAGATGTGCCTTCTCTTTCCTAACCTCCCCTGAGAAGTGAGTGAATAGGGCACAAGTGGGTATAGGAGTCCTGGGTCCATGTACTGGTGCCCTTGGCTCCCTCCTGAATTCCCAGTGAGAGCACTTTCATTCTTCACCAGCCCCCTAGATGCCATCACCCTTCCCTGGAATCCGTAAACCAAATGCAGGCCTGCTGGCTGGGCTGAAGCTGCAGTGGCTTCTGCCTCCTTACTCCCCCTTCCCCTGAGCCAAGCCTATAGGGCTGGCGACTGAAAACTTCGTCTGTACCCTACGCAGGTTTGAGGGGCACTGCTTCCTCACCCAGTAAAAAGCTATTTTATTTGAATAGATTTGAAGCTGTTTCTATACTCTCAGAGAAAGAAAAACTATGCAAGTCCGTCTTTGGAGATTACAGAACTTTTTACCCAAATATTATGTTACCCATTTAAAAATAAACTACAGACAGGCATGTCTCTCTGTACTCAGGCAGAAAGAAGTCATTACCAGGAATTTCTTTAAGTACTCTGCTTTTCTTGGCCAATGTAGAAACAGCCCAGGAACTGAAAATAGAATGAGAAACTACTTCTGTTTCCCTGGTCTCTACCAATGTGGGTAGGAAAGCAGCTTGATCACACCATGGTTTCATGTTCTGTCTGAATAAACAAGGACCGATGGGTCCCCAACCTGGCTGCTCTTCTGCAAACTAAACCAACAACCGAGAAGCAGTCAGTACGGATGTGCTGAACCTCAGAGCCCCAGACAGGTGCAGCTGATGTCCGGATACAGACATCAAGGCCAGAAGGGTTAGTGACAAGCTCAAGGTGCACAGCTGGTCAGCTGGAGAGCAGGGACAAGAGGTCGGGTTTCCTTACCCCTGGCCACTGTCTTTTCTTTCATCCAATGACCTTTCTATAATTGAACTGTCACCAAAGAGCTTCCAGGAAAGCCCCCCCGAAAGGTTAGATAACGTACCCCAACCCAGTCTTCCTTCCTGCAGAAAGTTCCTGTCTTTTCCCCTCTCTTACCCTTTCCATTGAACATTAAATCAAATATTCCTTGTGCATTATTTTTTAAGCTTGATATTTCTAAATCCAAAGACATCTATAAATAATACATACTCATTTATATGTACATTTAAAAGATAAAAAAAATAACAACGATACCTGTAGATTCTTATCAATACTAATGGCCTGCTTAAGATCCAGTGGCAGCAAATGGCTAATGAACTAAGGTAAGCTCAGGTACGAATTCCCTCTGCTCCCTCTCAGCCCGTCCCCAGGAGGGACAGCCTCCATTCTGAACCCACCCCATTCACTGCTTCTCTCCCACGGTCACATTTAGCCATCTGCTTCTTCTTTTATGTGTGGGACTGTGTTTTTTTTCCTCTTCAGTTTTATATGAAACATTTAGCAATGAAGTAGCAAATAAAAATACTATGTATCATCTAGAATTCATATAAAATTGTACTCGGCTTTAACGCATCTAAAGGTTGATAAAAAGAAACACATAGATGCTTCTTAAAGGCTTATTTGTATTTTATTACACATTACACACATCGCACTCCATTGAGAAAATTTAGAAGTTGATGTGGTTCCCTCTGTCACGAGCCGGCATGGCGAAGATTCTGTCTCGAGAACATTTTTCCTTTGGAACACAATGCACCTGCCTTGCTGTTACCCCGGCGGGTGGAAATGGCACAAATTATCCATCAGTACTTGCATTAGTCTATGGAAGGAGGGGTTTCTCCACTCCCCCTGCCCCAAAGAGTGCACTCTTGTAGACAAACATGCAAGTCAGCTGGAAGCTGGCAAGGTGGCATTTGCCCCATCACATAAGGGGATGGCACGAGGCTGCTGGGGGTGAGGGCTAAATTCACTATGCTGGCAGGACTGGACGGGGTGGAGGAGGGTGAGGTCCTGGCCTCAAGGGGCCAGGAAGACTTCCTGTGGGGGCTTAAGTAAGATCCCGCAGAAAGAGAGCACCTGAAAGATCAACATGGAGAGATTCAGAGGGGCACACTTGTCCACTTGGCTTCCCTTCAAAGAAGATCCTGGAACAGGCACCTGGATGCAAGTGATTTTGTCACCAGCCACTGTTCACCTAACAGTCATCTCATGCAGGGCGCTGCTGGTCAGGCCCTAACAAAGCCGATGAGCCCACAGGCTGACTTCCAAGGCCTGCTGTCATAGACAACTTGGGGACCTGGGCTCCATGGTACTGACCGAGGACCCAAGGTGCTCAGCAAAGTGTTGACTAACTATAAATTCAGTCTAGAGTAAAAATGCTTTGAAGATATAACCACTTAAAGATAAGAAAATATTGTGTAGCTTTGTAACCTATGAGGAGGAGTCTGTTTAATGTATACTACGATGAGTAATAACACTGCTGATGTTTACTTCTGATGTGAGAATAAAAAGTAACATCGGGAAAGAGGGGGCAGAACAGTTCTTTGAGGAGACAGCCTTACTGTTCCTCCAGAATTGCTGGCTTTTCTCTAAATAAAAGTGAAACTGTTGGTCTCTCATCTGCTTCTCCGTTGACTGCCTTGGGTGACAGGTGGACGGACTCCTTGGTCCAGCAACAGTTTTTTTTGGGAGTGGATCCAAGGAAGCTCCATGAAGGAGTAGGATAAAACAGGACAGGAGAAAGCCCTGTCAAGCCCTGTCAAGGCAGTGTCAATGCAAGGTCACTGCTGTGGGCAGCTGGGGGCTCCACGAGACACTGTGGCGTGTACCTCCCTCTCACTGGTGGGGGGCTGCTTTCCAAGTGTGAATTCGCCTACAACTCCAGCCCAGCCTGTGAGTGGGCTGGACACCCCTACACACAGACAGGCAGGGTCTGGGATGTGTCAGCAGGCGGCCCCAAGCAGGGAAATGGGTATAGCATTGACAGCCTCTGTTGGTGTCAGCAGGAAGCCCGAGCTCCCATCGGCACCTGAAAGCAGGGGGAGCTCCAGCGGCTGCATAAGTGCTTTGTCCTCTGGGACTGGACACTTCGGAGTGAGAGGGAGATGCCCACTGCCTCCCGTGGTGCAAGACCTCAAGGCTGAGCTCTCCACAGCAGACGCTGTGTCAAATGTGCTTGTAATGGGATCATCTGCTATCTGTCGGCCGGGCAGCAACCATGTATGAAAAACAACATTGAGGAGCAAATTAAGCAATCTTTCTGCACAAGGCCTGCTCAGATGAGGAAGGGCTGCTGTTGACACATCTATTAAAATGATACATAAATTATGTAAGAGCACATAGATACATGTTCAGAAGGAGGGCATTGATTATGGGCATTTTAAATACAGCCTCGATTAAATCATCTTGTCTCACTTGAATGGAGTAATAACAATTAAGAGAAGGAGGGAAAATAAAAACTGAGCCCATCATCTTCCTGATCATGAGAAATGTTCAGACTTCTCATTTTTCAGAATGATGATCCCTTAAAATGCTAAGACTTCTTGAGGGCTGCCAAGAATCCTCCCATAATGGGTTACAGGACAGAAGGATTCGGAGAGCCTCTGGATGCCCTCAAAAAGGGGCAGGGGAGAGTGCGGAGGCCAAGTATGCCTCTCTGGTCAAGCAGAACCTGAACTCGGATTTGAGGCTAGTGATCTCTTTGGACAGTGATTCCAGAAAGCTGAGGTGGGGCAGTGGGGAAGTGAGAAGCTGGAGGCCACACAGCTTGCTTCAAACGAGCAGGCAGCTGAGCCCAATCCCGCTGGGGACCTCTGGGAGACAGGGAGGAGCAGGTCTCAGGGTCATCCCACCCGGAGCAGGGGCAGTTGGAGTCTTTCCCTCCAATTCCCATTTGTTGCCCGCTGAGGGCTGCTGGCAGGGAATCAGCTACCTGGCCCTTCACATCCACCCCCCAGTGGTCAACAAAGGCCCTGGGGGTGCTCTGGACTCGGGGGACCCTGGGGAAATGAACCTCCAACAAGTGCAAACACACCGTGCTGGAAACTCATAACCTCTGATTATTTGGATGGGAATTCAATTTGCCACTTTCAAAAGTCTAACAAAAACAGACTACCCCCCACCCCCATGTAATCACTGAATAATATTGTAATCATTTTTGCATGGAAATTGCATTATTTCCCTGATGGAAGCATAGGCTTTGAACCTCTCAGAGCTTTACCCGCTACATTGCTTTTCAAAGTATGAAGTAGCAGGTTCCAATTATCTGAAAAAAAAATTTTTTTTTTAAAACAGTAACAGCACAATACGTAGTGTGATCCAGATGGAGAGAACACACATTTTCCAGGACAGGCACCTTGATTAGTGACTGTGATTGTTAAACACATTTCAGGTAATATAGTGATAATGGACATTAATAGTAGCAATAGTGCTGAAGTGCTGAAATATAATCATTTCTGATTATATTACTATTTCCTTTTGTGGAGCATGGTGCATATTTCCAAACGACTCTATGCTCATTAAACTACACAAAAGCCCAGCAGCAAGTCAGCAGAAAGGTGGTAGGAATGGGCTCACGGTTCCTGACACTTGGAAGATTGGGAAAGATGCTGCCCAGTGTCCCTGGGGGACCCAGCAGGCCCAAAGTCTTCCTCTGTCTCTGGCTTCACTGGAAGCCTCTGCCTGTGTTCACAGATGCTGGCTGCCAAACAGCCAGTAAAGAAATGCTCATATGTGTAATATATCAAGCTCATGGGATTTAAGTGAGAATTTTGTACATTAAAATTTTTTGCCCGTGCCCCAATATATGGTCATCTTTCCCTCGTCTTCCATTATCTCTGAGAAAAGTGTACTGTCTTATATTCAAGATAACCAATATATCAATTGATAGGTTCCATATCAATAAATCATTAATTTAGTTAACACAGAGGTAGTAATTAGTCTTGAGATTATGACTTCACAGGTTCAGTGAATGAATGTTGTTATAAACAGACTTCTAAAGTTTAAAAAGCAACCCAACAAATGATTAATTGTTGCAAGAGATTGTGAATGTTCACCTACAAGCCAAATGGGGGGGGAAGCCCCCAAAACAAACAAACAAAAAAACTGCTTCATTCAACTTATGGGAATCGGGGCCTGTGGCTTGGGAGAAAAATTTCAGTGAAGGTCTAATCCTGAGATTCAAAAAGGTTTCTCTCTCCAAAATCTGGATGGAAGTGAGGATCAAGAGGTTCTGGGAAATCATCAGAGGACTCAAAAAGCCACTCTGGTGATGAAGAAAAAAAAAACAAACTACGCTGGAAAAAGCCCATACACCCAGGGGGCGAAGCTGCACAGGACAAGTTTGAATAATGACTCATGAAATATAAGTGGAAAAGGTGATAGTTCTAAATTAACATTTTACATAGTTTATTATTTTAAACATGTGTAACTAAAATGATTACATATTACATGTAAAAAGTGTTTGGGGGTTGCATCTGTATTGTGCCCCAAATTCATATGTTCAAAGTTGGCTAAAAATATTTTTGGAAACCTTTTTGGCAGGGGGAAGTGGGAGAACTGCCTTATACATGTCTTTGGGCATCAAATTAATCACCTTAGCACTGTAGGTGCAAAGGCCTAAGTTAATCCACAAGTGAAAGCCACTAGGGACACAAGGTCTTTAGTCCAAAAACCCCTTCGTTTTGCAAATGGGGAAACCAAAGCCCAGAGCTCTCTCTGTCCTATGGCAGAATCATTACAGGAAGGGGTGACCGGTAGAGACAGTCTAGAAATCAGAGCTGGTTTTTCCCACAGCCTCCCCAGTGACAGAGGCCACAGCCCATGATGCTTCATCTATCAAGTGGGGGATAATTTGGGGCTGTGGACTCATAGGTGAAAACCAACGTCAAAGAACCCACCTGCAGGGTCTCTGGTAGCCCCGGGGAGCCACAGAGCCTGCCTTGTCTTCAGGAGAGCCCTCCCTCTGGATCACAGACCAGTAAGCATTTCCTACACCATGCCAGAATCCTGCCACCGCTTAAAAAAAAATTAAGACACATTTATTTAAAAGCCTACATAAATATGAAAATGTGTCTGGGTTCTTCTTTCCAAATGGGAGGAGTGCTGCTGAAATCTGCCAGGTGGGAGTCGTCCTCCCAGCCCACCTGCCAGTCACCTGCCTCCTGGTGCAGCAGAAACTCAGGAAAAAAATTTCTTCTCCCCTCATGGGTGGAAACAGCCAGGGTAGTTCCCTGTACCCCGGAGCCTCAGTCTCCTGCTCTGTTGGGCTGTCAGCCCTGGGCAAGGAGGGGCTGTCTTGGTCCGCTAGGGCCTGCCCATGGGGAACAGGGAGCTGCCGTGCTTAAAACCCTGGAAAGCAGGATCCGCGCTGGCTAATGAGGAAGCTCTGAGCTCTGAGACCTACCTTAAATTTCATTAGTCATGCAAAGTCACCTATTTACCCTCCTCCCCACCGGCAAAGATCAGAGGTGCACTGGGTAGCTGGGTGGGGTGTCTCATGGAGAATTCACTGCCAGTCATGCGAGGTCCAGGAGTCACGAGAAAATACCAGGTCTACTTGAAACTCGCAGGCAGCAAACGGTGAATCTGATTTCCCAGAAGCACACTTCCCTCAAGTGTTTCTCTGTTGATGGGGCATCTTAGCCACAGAGTGCCTAAAAAATTAACAGCTACGCGAGAATCCTAATCAGGAGGAATTAAAGTGGCTACCTTGAGGCCACACTCTGTGAGGCTGGAGGCGTAGCATTTTTGAAGCAGCTGCAGGAAGGGCTGGAATACATCAGTTATGAATTGAGATCCCCTGGCTGCTGGAATCTGGTCCCAGAGTGCAGGCCCAAAGCAGGAGATGATGGGCTCCATGATGAGCCCAGTCTGGAGTCAAGGCCTGCCCTCCCAACTGCTACCCATTACTTGCTCCCTCTGCCTCAGTCTCTTTGGCTTCAAAATGGGGATAACAAGAGCACATTCTCCCTTGGCTTGTTGGGAGAGTACACAAGCTAATACAATAAAGAACTCATAAAAAAAAAAGGGCCTGAAACACATTAGGTTCACAATAAATGTCGGTGATTATTGTCTTTGTCTGCCACCAGAGCTATCTTCCTAAGACAAAGATCTGGTTTCCTGTCATTTGGAATCCTTTAGACGATGCTTCCCATTAAATAGACAAAATCTAAGATCCCCGGCTGCAGCCCCTCTCCGGACCTTTCCCCAGCCGTGGTGCATCCACTCTGAACTACTGGAAGCTCCCGAGCTTGCACTGAGACCCCTCATGGCTCCTTGCTGCCCCACCCCTGGGACCTCCACCTGTCCTGCCTCTCATCTTCTACACTGTGTGTCCAAACACCCATTCCCGGAGCTCCTGTCATTACCACACACATATGTTTATCAAACACCTTTTTCCAGTTATCTGTTTGGGGATAGATAATTCTTTGTCACGTGTGTGTGACCTGTGTGCTACAGGATGGTTAGCTGCATCTCTGCCCTCCACCCCCTAGACGCCTGTGGCACTCCTTTTCCCCACACAACATGACAATAAAAAGTATCTCCAGGGTGGCGTCTGTGGCTCAAAGGGGTAGGGCGCCAGCCCCATATCCCGGAGGTGGCAGTTTCAAACCCGGCCCTGGCCAAAAACTGCAAAAAAAAAAAAATCTCCAGATGTTGCCCGTGTCCCCAGGGTGGAGAAGGGCTGGGAACTGCTGCTCCAGAGTAGACCACAAGTCCCCTGAACACACAGGCTGTGACTCATTTATGCCTGTATCACTGGGCCCGGGATGGCACTTGGCAAATAGTTAGTGCTCAATAAATGGCTGTCGAGGAGGAAGGAAGGGAATAAAAGAAAATGAATTTAGTGCTCATAATAAATATCCCCCTTAAGGATGAGATAGGCGGGTTGGATCAAATAATGGATAAATGAATGAGATGCAGAGTTTGTTAAGTGAATAAATACACAGTAGGCATGCCGAATAAATAAGTAGCTCTCATCATTTGAATGATTCAAAGATAAATTTCCACTCTATATCCTCTTTTAGCTTTCCTGTTCTTGTTCTTCTCAGCGCTTCTGTATCACAGTGGAACTTCTGGAAGGGCTACCAGGCCTCCAGTCCACTTCCTCACCTCCTGTTCACCCCACAGCCCATCACTCTGTCCAGAGTGCTCTAGCTGAGGTCACCAGTGACCTCCTTGTTGCTAAACCCAATGCACAATTTCCACTCTTTGTCTTGTTGCTATCCCAGAAGTCTTCGATGCTGATGGTCATTCCTTGAAATCAGGGGTGGTTATAAGGTATTTACTACCTGTGTGGCATGGGCACTAGCCAACCATGGTGGACGCAATGGGCAGGAAGAATGGTTGGTGGGTGCGTGCTCAGTTCCCTAGAGCCTGTGCACGCAGGCTGAGTAGGAGCCTTGCTGGGAACACTTTCTTCCCTGGGCTTCCAGGACACAACACTCTCCCACTTTCCCCTCCTTCATCTGTTTTGCAGAAGCACCCTTGCTGCCCCAGCTGTGAAGTGGTAGAGCCCCCCAGGATGCGTTGCTAAGCCCTCTTCTCTCTTGTTTCACTCATTCACACCTGAGGCTTCAATCACCCTTCATATGCTGATGACTCTCCAAAATCTATCATCTCTAGCCTCAACTAGATCTGCAGATCTCACCTAATTTGGTGTCTTAAAGGCAACTTAAACCTATATGCCTCTTCTCACCCACACAAACTGAGCTTCCCGTGTGAGCAGACGGCATCCCCAATCGCTCATGGTATGACCCAACTCCCAGGAGCTGCCCTGCAGGCTCTCCCTCCATGCACCACCCCTTATTAGCCCCATGACTCCTCTCCACCTCCACTGTCACCTCTCTGACCACAGCCCTTGACTCAGTCTCCCTGAGTCCTCACTTGCTCTTCCCCAAACTGCTTTCACGCAGCAGCCAATGAGATTTCTTTTCAAAACGCACTGATCCCATCTGCCCTCTGCTTTAAGCCTTCTCTGTGAGACTCAGATAAAGACCAGAGGCAACCGTGCCCTGCTGCTGCCTCATCTCACGCTTCTCCCCATTCCCCTACATTACACCCACAGGCCTTGTTCCATTTCCTGGAATGTTCCACACTCATGCCATAGAGCCTTTTCACATGCCGTTTCCTCCCTCTCTTCACCTGGTGAATGCTGATTCAGACCCCAACTCCAGCATCAACTCTCGAGGGAAGAAGGCTGGGTGTGGTGGTGGTTTATGTCTGTAATCCTAGCACTCTTGGAGGCCCAGGCAGGAAGATCCCTTGAGCTCAGGAGTTCAAGACCAGCCTGAGTAAGAGCAAGACACTATTTCTACTAACAGTAGAAAAAAAAAATTAGCTGAGCATTGTGGAACATGCCTGTAGTCCCAATTATTTGGGAGGCTGAGGCAGGAGGATGGCTTAAGCTTGGTAGTTTGAGTTTGATGTGAGCTTTGATGATGCCACAGCATTCTACCTGGGCAACAGAGCAAGAGTCTGTCTTAAAAAAAAAAAAAGAAGGGCGGTGCCTGTGGCTCAAAGGAATAGGGTGCCGGCCCCACATGCCGGGGATGGCGGGTTCAAACCCAGCCCCGACCAAAAACTGCAAAAAAAGAAAAGAAAAGAAAAAAAAGAAACAACTATTGAGGGAAGCCTTTCTTGACCTGTGACTATAACATAGCACCCTGGCTCTGTGGAGCAATGAGAATAAATGTTCTTAGTTATAATTAATTCTGTCTTCCTCTTCTAGGGCATAAGCTTCGTACAGACAGGCTATGTCCGTGTCACCTCTGTGATCAGTCCAGGAGTCAGCACCCCATGGGCTGAATGTCAAATCCAGGCCTCTGCCTGTTTTTCTCAATGAAGCTTTCCTGGAGCAAAGCTACACCCATGTGTCTATGGCTGCTTCTGCCCTATAAGACTTGAGTTGAGTAGCTGCAACAGAGACGATATGGCCCTCAAAGCCTAAAATATTTACTTTACAGAAAAAGTCTGCCAACCCCTGCTCTAGTTGGAGCACAGTGCCTAGCAGAAAGTAGGCACTCAACTCAAATTTGTCAAGTCAACCAGGAGGCAGGCAGGCTGAGTAAATGAGCTTCTAGGAGATCCCTATGTATGCTCAGGCCCTCTTTGGGGCAGCCTGGGCCGCCTGCAGATCTGCAGAGTGTGGGGGGCGGTTATGGACATCCTGGTCCCCTCTCTCTTCCCTGGGAGTGGAAATCCTTACATTCTCTTGGGTTCCCAGCCAATAGCTCACTCAGCAAGGAGGGGCCTTTCATCCGACTGAGGACATTGTTCCTGGTGCTGCTGAGCCTGGGATACCCTTCCTGGCCATCCAGCACCACCAGGACCCTGTCCTCCTCCTCCTCATGACAGTCTGAAATAAAGAACAGGGAATTCCAGAGCCACCCACGGGGAGCAGAAGGGAGACAGGTGACCCACGGACCCAAAGCAGCAGCAACCACAAGGCAGGGGTGGTGGTAGGGGAAGAGGCCCAGAACCGCCCTAAACTCCTACAGCGACAGAATCAAAGGAGAGGTGGAGGAAAGAAAGAACTAATAAGCCCTGGCTGTCTTTCCTCTCATCAATCCAGCCCCCCAAGCCCTGACCATGCTGGTTCTGAGCCCCCACGAGTTCAGCCTTTGTTACACATCATCCCATGCTGGTCCCTGTGCACAGGAGGGCTACTCTACACCTTGTGCTCCCTCAGGGCAGGGCTGCTATAGCCCTTCCTGTTGCTGACAGCAAACCCCTCCAGCTCCAACCCCTAGATCCAGAAGGCACAGTGCCCAGTACGCAGGAGGTGTCTCAGCAAACGCCCGGGAAGGGCCTTGGAACGTGCCCATTCCTACTGCTCTGCCCTGGACGCCTGAGATGAGGTCATTCTGCTCCTTTCCTCCAGCCTGGGTGACCTGCAGCGACCCTGCCACCCTCCTTCTCTGTCTCAGCCAGGGCCCCGTCAGCACACTACAAACCAGCCTGGGTGCACCAAGAACGCAGGTCCCCCGCCAGCCCTGGAGAGACCGGGCTCCATGGGAGCTGCTTCTGGAGCAGCCATCCTGGGAAATCTCTAAGTTGGGAAGCAGCCACCCCCTTTTCTGGGTGGAGGAAGACCCCAGAATCTTAACACACATAAAAAAGTTGCCCAAGAATCCCACAGCAGTGATAAAGCTGCATTCAGGCTGAAGTGTGTGATGTGGCAGGAACAGAAATGCGAGCTTCTGTACCAGAGCATGAGCGTCTGGAACCCCGCAGAGCTGGCGGGAGAACATTTCCAGCTCCTCACTCGTGGGTGCTAGACGCACACATCACGTGGCCTTACTAGAGGATTTTCAGATTTAGTTCTCAGATGTTTTGTTAAGATCTATGGAAAAAAGAAGGAATTCTGCCGAGCAAAGTCCAAATTGCTGCCCCAGGGATTCTAGAACAAAGTCTTCCATCTGCATTTTGCTGGGTCCCTGGCAGCTCCAGAAGCTCTTGGCTGCGATGGGGATGGTGAGGGGGGCTTCTGTGGAGGTGGCTCCCTCTCAGCCCCACTGCTGTCATTGCCTTACTGTGCCCAAGGGCCCAGTGCCTAGAGTCTTCTCTGCTTTGGCCCCTCAGGCTACAAAAATGGGGACGAGGCCAGCTCCTGCCATCACACAGGAATTTGCTTAGAAGAGGGATCTTTTAAGACAGGCTCTGTTAGTTTGCTAGGCCTGGCACAACCAAACACCACAGACCGGGTCATTTAAACAACAAGAACTTATTCTGTCATGGTTCCAACGGCTGGAAGTCCAAGATCAAAGTGCTGGCAGGTTTGGTTTATTCTGGGGCCTCTCTCCTTGGCTTGTGGTGGCCACCTTCTCACTGTGTCCTCACATGGTCTTTCTTCGCCAAGTGCAAATCCCTAGGGCCTCCCTGTGTGACCTCTTGCTATAGGGACACAGTCAGATTGGATTCAGAGTCTCTCTTATGACTTTATTTAACCTTAATTACCTTTTGCAAGGGCCTATCTCTAAATACAGTCACATTCTGAGGGACGGGGGGACAAATCGTGGGGAGACACAATTCAGTGCCTAACTGTGGCTGTCCAAGAAACGAGCCAAAGAATGCACTTTACCAGGTCACGGCAGGATTATGGAACTCAGGAGACCACCCGTTCATTGACACTTGTTTTCATTACTCAATGGCAAATCTGTCTGCCTGTCCTCAGAGGAAGTTCTTAAGCAGAAAGTTGAATAACATTCATAACCAAAAATATCTTAACTGGATTTCCACTTATTTGTTTTTAACGAAGTCCCTCCCTAAAAACAGACAAACCAATGACGATGATAATAATGGTAATGATAAACTAACCAACAGCCAATCAAATTTAGCAAAAGTATTTTAACTTAAAATAGGTTACAGTTGAAAATCATTATTTTAGACCTGCCATGTAATTCTGACTTACAGTATACCACATTTGTAAAATATATTTTTGGTTAACTTGTTTACAAAGCTTTATACCGGCAGCCCCCAAGTTACAAATGTCCAACTTACACACCACTCGCACTTATTCATGGAGGCTATTACAGTAAGTCTTCAAGTTACCAACACCTAACTGATATATGACTTGCATTTATGAACAGAGACTCTTACAAATAATAGGCAAATGTACCCATTCGAACTTACAAACAATTTCAACCTAAGAACGAATAAACCTATAGAACCTATCTCCTTTGTAACCCAGGGCCTGCTTGTAAATCAGTCCCAAAAGGCCGTGGATTATGAAAGTGGTCTGATTTTTGTGGGTGGATCAAAACTTTGTTGCCGTTAATATAAGAGACGAAAAACAATATCTCTCCCAGCAGAACTGGGCTCTAGAAGAGCGGACAGTTGGGAGGCATCAAAGGGTGGTCTTATTTAATTCCTAATAAGTTTGTCTTCAGAGACTTCAAACTGATTGCATAAAGGTTGTGAATGGGAGAAAAAAATAAATGTGTCCCCTGCATTCCTGTTCCAACGAGTTGTCACATTCAGCATAAAGCCCTTCGCTCTCTCGAATGGAAAGGCTCAGTGGAATGATGATACCAAGTGCCAAGGGGTTGCCAGCCTGGCTGTTTATAATCCACACTCCATACTTGGCACCTGGCATGGTATCTGGTGGGCAGGAAGCACTGAGAGATATCTGTTAAACGAAATTAAAAAACATATATATTCACTGGGGAAGAGATCTGGGCGGGGGAGATGATGGAAAAATGCAAGAAGGGAGGGATAGCAAAAATTATAGAGAGACTACGCGCAGAGTGTTGAACAGTCACGAGAGATCGTGCAAATGAGATAACTAAATCATTATTCAGTCTTCTGATATGATTATATAAGGAAACAGAAAAAGCTGACTAAATAACTGCCTTAAAATGTATCATCTGCATCTTTTTAAAAATAAAACTAGGATTTTGTAAAGAATGTGTATCAAAGTTATGCAAAACATCAAGACTATATATTTTATAGACAAATTTAAATGGAGTCTGCTTGGGGGTTTAAATAAAATCCATCCTACTAAGCATAAAAATAAAATTCTCTTTAAAAACAATTACTCGATGAAATAAAGAACAAACACTAGTTTAATCTTTAAGTAAGCTCATCCTATTACACATTCAGCATAAAGCCCTTAGCTTCACAGTATAATCTATGAAGTCTCGGTGCTCCGTGAATGGGGCAGGAAGGCAAGGAGGGAAAAGCTGGAAAAGGCAGAGGTTGGATCCTAAGAGGTCTACGTGGGAGTTATGGATTCTGGACTTGCTCCTCTGGTAAGGGGAGCTACTAGAGGTCTTAAAGAAAGAGCTGCCTTTAGGATAAAGGGTGAGATTACACTTGTGGTGCATAT